>JABLTG010000131.1:0-59602 GCA_016618085.1 Neovahlkampfia damariscottae | reverse complement strand
ACCCAAACCCAAACCCAAACCCAAACCCAAACCCAAACCCAAACCCAAACCCAAACCCAAACCCAAACCCAAACCCAAACCCAAACCCAAACCCAAACCCAAACCCAAACCCAAACCCAAACCCAAAACCAAAACCAAAACCAAAACCAAAACCAAAACCAAAACCAAAACCAAAACCCAAAAACCAAAACCAAAACCAAAACCAAAACCCCAAACCCCAAACCCCTCCAAACTCCAAACCCAAAAACCATAGAAAACCAATTTTTCATATTTTTTTGAAGGAGAAGACTTTAAAATATAGTTAGGTTACAAATTTTTGAAGATATGTGAAGAAAAGGTGGTGAAAAATTTTATAATTATTTACTGATTGAAAGCAGAGATTTACAACAAGAAAATCAATCAATAATTCATGAGGTACGAGATGAATCAGAGGAAGAAAAAAGAGCAGAAAAAATTTTGAAGGGTTGACGCTGGGTAACATGGATGGTCCCCTGAAAGATATTTCAAAAAATTTCTTATTAATAACCTTGTTCCTAAGGTTCAGGGTCTAGGAACTAGAATAAAATAAATTCTTCTTGGAAGATTTTCTTTTTTGGAGTAATGTGAACAAAATGTCGGTTTTCCAGAAGACATACTATTCTAACACATGTGTTGGAAATTCCTGATTTTTGTTTACAATTAAATTTAAAACTTATTATTATTTTTTGAGAAAATAGTCGGATCAAAAAGGTGATAGGTTTGAAGATACAAAGTTCCAGTGCATTCAGGAGTAGAGTATACTCCTTGGCCAAATTTTTGATACTCCGGTATACTTTGAATACTCCTCGGAGAATAAATGAAATCAGAAAATTGAAGGAGACGAAAAAAAAGTTTCAACTTGATTCAAAAACTAGAAAAATACATAAAAAGAACAACCTTTTGCAACAAATAAAAAATAAACTTTGCATGGTGCACATTAAAATTTTATGAATACAGCGTTTTTATTGATCAAAATTCAGAAGCTGTTTGGACACTTTGAATTGAGAAGGTTGTATCAACCTAAACAAAGGTTTACATTTTTAAATCTAATTGAATTAAATCTGATAGAAAATATAATGATTTGTAAGAAACTGATTGATATTCCTGTTCATATTTTGACATTTCATCAACAATATTTGAAATAATTAAATTATGAACAATCACTCCTCTTTTAAAATAATTTGTTGTTGAATAAATTTGGGGTTGAATATATAATCTTCTCCAATCA
Source organism: Neovahlkampfia damariscottae (assembly GCA_016618085.1). Taxonomy (NCBI): domain Eukaryota; phylum Heterolobosea; class Selenaionea; order Neovahlkampfiida; family Neovahlkampfiidae; genus Neovahlkampfia; species Neovahlkampfia damariscottae. The sequence continues at coordinate 58,356 of JABLTG010000131.1, read as the reverse complement.
ATTTCATCCAACTTTTCAAACAATTGTTTAAAAGTAGAAAATGTTTTCTTTTCATCAGAATATTCAGATTTATTTATTGAAATGCCTTTAAATTCTCCAACTTCTTCCTCTTGAATTTCTTTTAAATCCTTCAACAAATCAACATATTTATCTTCTTTAAAGTTGGAAAAACCAATTTGTTTAATTTCAATTTTTTCAATTTTATTTTTTTCAATTTTCGAAAAAGGAGTTGAAAATCGAATTGAACTTGAACAAAATGGAACAATATAATCACCATTTGGAATTGATATCAATGTTTTATATTTAAACAACTTTAAAATTGAAATAAATTCATCTTCACATAAAGTAAATAATATCTTCTTTTCATCTTCAATAATCAATTCTTGTTGTGAGTATCCACTATAGTTACAATAAGCATGTACACCATAAGAAAAAATATTCTTGAATAAATTTTCATTTGAAGGTCGCCTAACACCTAAATGAGGTGTTACAATTGAATAATAACTTAAAGGTATCAATAAATCTTTGATTTTAGGTTTCGAAAATAATTGTTTGATGCAATACCGTGCAAAAAGACCTCCTAAAGAATGTCCCATCTTTTTTTTAATTTTTGTTTTTGGTTACTATCGAAAAAGTATGAGGTTCTTTTATTTTTGTGTCAATAAATTCTTCAATTTCTTTTGATAATAAATTTCCACATTTTGAAATACCTTCTGCTGATTTAGTTCCATCAACTTTTTTTTTTATTTTAATTTTTAATTTTACCTGAAGAAGGAGAGAATATTGTTAAATCTAAATCTTTCTTTTCTTTTAAAATAGAAACAAGATTTGAATAATCTGTATAACTACCATGTAATCCATGAAGAAGAACCAAAAAATGTTTCGTTGGTAACAGTCTTTCTTCTTCTTGTTTCATGTGGGTTTGGGTTTGATTGGTTGATAAAAACATAGAATGTCCAATAAATTTATTTTGTCAATTTTTTGGATGATCTCGAAAATGACAATGCATCATTTTCTTCAGTTTTATCTTTCAAAAAAGCATAATACATTGATGAAAATTGAAATCTAGAAATAGTATCTGATAAATTCAAGTCAATATTTGTTTCTAATCCATCAAATAAGTTATCATCAAAATTTCCAGCATCAATACGCTCCACAACTTTGTTCAATGCATTTGATTGACAGTTTAACTCTAATGGTGATTTATTCACTATTAAATATCTTTCTTTCATTGTTTTGCAAAGTATTTCTCTTTCTTTGTCACTCTTTAAATTTCTATATTCGACAATATCTAATTTTGCTAAAATATTTTCCGTTGACCATTCACTTTCACAGAATTCAATAAAAGGATCCAAAACATCATCATCTATCATATCATTGATCATTAAAACCTCTTTATCATTTGATTTCTTTTTCAAACCACGAAAAAAATAATAAATAGTTTTTACAATGGTAATCAAAAGAACTTGCAATCCTGCAATCCATAGGCCAATGAATACACTATATTCTGCTACAACTGAATCAAAATATTGAGGGATGTCACCAAAAAACCAAATGATTGTTGGTGGAAAAAGGAAAATCATTCCAATTAGTTCAAGTCGGTAATGAAATGGATCTTCATCCCATAAAATTTGTTTAAATCTACATTTGATAATCAATGGTACATTTAAAATGAAATCAATTGAAATTAAAATAAACTCTAACCCGAAAACAGCAAGAAGGTAAATTAAATGTAATCCACTCATATAAAAGTATGTATCCAATGTACATTGAAATCCAAATATCATATAAATTAAAGTTAAAATCACATAGAATGATGCAATCCAAATTGTTGCCATTGTCAATAAAAACCAATGAGATGAAATTATTTTTATCATTCTATTGAAGTTCTTTTGAAATTGGGTGATTATTTCTTTGTTCATATTTTCTTTACTTCTCATATTTTTTCGAAGTTTCTTCTTGTGAAATTGAATTTGCAACAAAAGAATATACCGAAACAAAATGAAAAATGGAACGATCAATCTGATTTGACATTAATATTTTCAAATCTTACGCTACTTGTAGACTTCCAAATGATATATAAGGTACAGTGAAACAAAATATTGGACTATGCTTCTCAAATGATATAACAACAATGAAATGTTCAATTGTCAAACTTATTGTCAATGATATCAAAACAACAAATGGACCAATAAATCTACTCTTGAACGGTTGTTGTTTTCTAAAAACTAAATAAAGTATTCCTAACAAAATATAACCACATAAACCTAATATAAATCCAATATAATGTTGTGAAACAATTCTACCTGACAAATTTAATTCTGGTATACAAATTGGAATTGATTTTGAGTTATTCCTGTTAAAATATTGATATCCACTTATACTTTGATGCCTTGGTATTATTGTTGTTTCATTGACTATAGTTGGATTTAAACTTTTCTGTTGAGCGAACATTATAAAATTTTTGTTTGTTATATGACTTGAATTAATCTTAAAAGAAAAAGCAAATACTCCATCAATAAGATATAAATCTCTTTTTTGAAAAGTTTGGTCAAAAATAATTTTCTGTTGAACTTGATTTGTGTGATTTGTTAATTGTATAAAATTATTTGGTAAAAAAGCAACAACACTAATGGAATCTTCAAAATTATTTGGTTTGGAAAAAAATCCAATGCTCATCCATCCTTGTTGTTGTCTTGAGCGAACAGAAAAAATTAAAACATCTTCAGCATTTGTAACTTTTTGCACATCAATAGCGACATATGAATTTTCCCAAAGAAGACAATCCAGAGCTTTAAATTCTTGAGTTTTTGTTGTATGAAAAAAGAGAACCAACAACAACAGCAGCAGTTGCTGGGTCATCAATAAATTCTGATTGGAAAAACCAAAGTCCCAATCAGAATTAATTAAAATATTCTTTATTCATTTTTTTTTACAATTGTAATATTATCAATGTACAACTCATCCAATAATTGATATATTTCATATTTTATAAACTCCACTAAATGCTTTGGTGTATGACCACAATTTACACTTTGAGCCAGTGAAATAAAAGCAGGAGGTGATTTCAAACCAATTTGATTTAGAAATTGTTTCAATTCATTTTTATCTTTTCTAATATTTTGTAAAGAATTTGAGAATTCTCTTAAACATGATGCAGAACTTGCTTCGAATAATAAATCATCAATATCCTCTTCTTCATCTTCTTCTTCTTCTTCAATCATATAATCCATATATTTCTTAAATAGTTTTTGTTTTCTCAAAGCATCTTCTTCTCCCTTGCACCACAATTTGGTGGGAATTTTCGTGCATTTTACAAAATCTTTCCATCTTTTTTTCTTTCCATGAAAGCATTGATATAATAAAGAAAATAAAATTCGATTAATCAAAAAATCATCATTTTGTTCTTTTGAATTTTGGAATGTTGGAATCTGAAGAACATCAATGATACTCTTTTCGTTTGTTGATAAATGTTTCATTTTTGATGTGCAATATTTTTCATCATTGAAAATGGAAACTACATTTTTGACTTGTGCTTTATTTTTAAACCTTTTCACTAGTGCATCTACTAAAGGACTACTTGTTGAAAAATAATCATAATCAATGTCCAATAACGTTTTTGAAGGTTCCAGTGTGAAATTCAATTTCTTCAAATCTTCAATTTTCATAACCACAAACTCCATCTGAATTAAAGTGTTAAAATTATTAAATTACATGGTTTTGAATATTTCCAAATTGTTCTTCAATTCTTAATCTTCTATCATCTCCAATAAATAAATTTGATGAATTAGTTTTAACCAAATTCGAATTTTTTAAATTTCCAATGACAAATTGATCATTATTAAAATCTTCTTTTGTTGTCAACCAAATTACTCTTTCAACCAAACCCACTTTTCAAAAAAAAAAGTAAATGTAAATTGTTCCTACTGTATAGCATTGGACTCATGAAATTTGAAATTGTAATTCCATAGTATTTCTTTAATTTATACCAACTTGATGTTAAAATATTTTTCTTATTCATCTCAGAAACAATGTCAATATCAGCATCTTTGTTTCATGTTTAAAAATGAATGACTTACGAGAGTCAATGTGCAAAATTGTGAACTTTTTTCCTTTCAATTTTTCATAATTATTTAACCAAAATTTCAAAACTAAATCGTGAGTGTTTGTTTCTTCAATATTTAACTTAATGAACAATTTTTTCTCCAAAGTGTTTGCATAACATTGTTGTGGTTTTAGTTCAAAAAAGAATCTATTTCTTGGGCAAATATGAATAATAACTGCATTTACAGAAAAATAAATCCAAAGAAGAAGAAAAATCGGTTTGAAAAAATTCATCTCCAGTTTTGGTTGACGAATCAAAAGTATCTCATGTGAATTGAATCAAATCAAATATTTCCAATAACTCTATCTTTATTGTTGAGTAGGTTTATCTCCAAAAGAGAAGAAGAAAAATCCATCCCAATTCTAACATCAACTCCAACCTTCTAATTATTCTTATTGGTCAAAAAAAGAAGAACAATGATGAAGAACAAACTACTCTTCCTTTTCTTTTTTCTTTTATTTATTTTATGTCAAAGTAAAATTCATTTAAAAAAGAAAATCATTGATACAACAAAAGAAAAACAGTTTTCTTTTGAACATTTACAAAAAATAAATGAAAATTTGGAAATTGAAGAAGAACGACAATTTCTTATTCAATTTCATGAAAAACAGGATATCAAAGGAGTTGAAAATAAATTAAAACTCAAAGTACTTCATTATATTCCAGACAATGGATTCGTTGTATTTGGAAAAGGTTCCGAAATTTTGAAAAAAAGACAAGACTCAAAAGAAATTAAATGGATAGGTCACTTTGACCCTGAATATAAAACATTATTAAACTTTTCAAATTTAAAATCAGAAAAAAAAAATACAGACAAAATTACTTTTTATGTAATGACAAATCAAAACGCAGAACATAAATTTGAAAATTGGAAACGTTTATTAAATGAAAAATCAAATGAAATTAGAAAAGTTACAAATCAAAAATATGCAATTGAAGTTTCACCTGAACATTCAAATGATGTTTTAAATTATTTCAAAAAAGATGAATTAGTTCATTGGATTGAATTAAAAGAAGAATATACAACAAATAACTTTGCTGCTCATTCCATAACACAATCAGGTATTCCATTTCAACAAAAAAATACACCAATTTGGGATCATGGAATCACTGGTAATAATAAAAAATAAAAAATAAAAATTTCAACAATAGGAAAAGATGAAATTGTTGGAATTGGTGATACAGGAATTGATTGGGATATGTAAGTAAATTATAAAATTAATCATTTTCAAAGGTGTTTTTTTCATGACAAAAATATTCCATTACCAATAAATAAAATTGATCATCGTCATAGAAAAATAGTTGGATATTATCAAGTTTCAGTTTTTAGAAATGGAAAAATGGAAAAAACTGATACAAAAGATTACGCATCAGGACATGGAACACATACAAGTGGATCGATTGCAGGAAGTGTTGAATATGATAATCCATCAACTGTTGAAAAATTAAAACCCTATAATGGAATGGCATACAATGCAAAATTACTTTTTACTGATTTAATGGGTGCAGATCCTGCTTTAATTTTACCAGAAACATTGGATGATGGATATTTTCCAATACCATATAGTGGTGGTGCCAGAATTCATTCAAATTCTTGGGGTTGTAGTTTTCCTGTTAATTGTCAATATGATTGTAATTGTGTGTTCACTGTAGACATTCCTCAACTTGGAATTGTGAAAGGATCACCTGCCACTGAAGAATGGTGTGTAAGTACATTGGGAGCAAGTTGTTGCAAATATTGCAATCAATATTCTCAACAAACATTAGAAGTTGATAGATTTGCATACAATCATGATGATTTTTTGATTATTTTTGCTGCTGGAAATATTGGTCATTTTTCACATGATTCAACTATTGCTTCTCCTGCAACTTGTAAGAATTGTTTGTCAGTTGGAGCATCTCACACTTCAAATCAAAATTTCATTGATGCAATTGATCACACAGACTTTTCAGTTTATTTCAAATTGCTCAAAATTTCATCCACTGATGAATGTTGTGCATTTACATCAAGTGATCCTTCATATCAAAAACGAGTCAGAGAAGCATGTTGTCCATCTGTTATCAAAGAATTGTACAAAAATACAAAAAATTTCAATGAAAATAATTTATCATTCTTTTCAGGAAGAGGACCAACTTTTGATGGACGATTTAAACCTGAAATTGTTGCTCCTGGTTATCAAGTTCAAAGTACTCATTCAGATGGTATTATTGATTCATTTCAATGTGGAGTTGGACAACCAAATGATAATAACAATGCCTCTGTTCTGACAATGAGAGGAACAAGTATGGCAACTCCAGTTGTAAGTGGAAATGCTGCTTTAGTGAGAGAATATTTTAGAAGGGGATTTTACCCATCTGGAACAGCAAAAAAAGAAGATGAAATGAAAGCACCTTCAAGTGCTTTACTCAGAGGAGCAATAATTCATTCTGGTTCACCTTTAAATGGTGTTGTAAATTATGATTACAAAGGTACTCTTCATCAACTTGCAGCTGAAACATATCCAAATCTATGGAGTGGATATGGATTATTAACACTTCAAAATGTACTTAAATTTCCAGAATCAAAATTCAAACTATTTGTAAAAGATAGAAAAGAAATATCCAACGGTCAAAATGACAAATACTGTGTTAAAGTTAAAAACAATGGACCAATTAAAATAACATTAGTTTGGACAGATCCTCCTGCAACAACAAGTGCTTCGATTTCTTTGGTCAACAATTTAGATTTATTAGCTTATGATGATCATGAACATTTTGGAAATAATAGAATGGATGACAGAAATACAGCTGAACAAATTGAACTTAAAAATGTAAAAGCTGGTCAAACAATTGCTATTTTAGTCAAGGGATCACATATTCCAATTGGACCACAAAAATATGCTTTAGTGATTACCAGTGAAGATTTTGAATTTCTTGATGATTGTAAAGTCCCATTTGTCTTATTTTCTTACACATTTTTACTTGATATAATGAGTTATGTTATGTTTGGATTGATTTTGATCGTTTTGTTTTCAAGTATTTCTATCTTTGCTATTTATAAATATAAAACTTGGAAAAAATCATCAGTTGTGAATCAACAAATTGAAAGAGAAGAAGAACTTCATGAAAACCAAGATTTAGAAGAAGAAAATGTTTATTTTGAATAAAAAAATAAAAAAATTGGTTGAAAAATGTTTATTCAAATGACTCAACATCATATTCTAAATCTACTTCCAAGCTATTTTTGAATTTACTTTTGACATATTTTGAGTATGTTATGAGTGGTGAATTTCCTTTGTATTTCAAATATTTAACGAACTTGTGGTCACAAGTTTTACCCCCTAATGTTGTGGTCAAGTGACGGATAGGTTTTGCTCTTGAATAATTGTTTTTACATACTTTCTTTGTTTTAATATTTACTTCACAAGGTGTTCTTGTGTTGAGTGTATTTTGAAATTGAAAGTAGGATTGTGGTGAAACTTCTTTCATTCTTTCTGCCACGTAAGCACAAGGTGAGATTTTTCCTTTGTTCAAAGAACTGAAAAACATTAAATTTAAAAAGTACGTACTTGAGAAATGGAACAAGTTTGGAATCAAATTCTTGTTGACTAGATGCCTTGAAGTAAATGGTTCTGAACTTTCCTCTGCGGTAACAATTTTCTCCTCTATCAAGCGCACATTGCACATAACATTGACCAAATTCTTCAGTGATAGTTCTTTTTGAGGTTGATGCAAGTACACAAACTCCTATTAAAAATAAATAAAACATAGAATTTACCATAATTATTACATGTCAAAGTTCTTTTGTAAATGGCGTTAAGATTTGGTACTCCATCACCACAGCCTCTAGATAAGGTCCCTGAAGACGCAGAAGATGCTGCCAAAGCATTCAAAGAAGCAACGAAAAGTGTGAGCACAACAAAAACAAGTAAGTTATTCATGATTGGCTTTTAAAATTGGAGTTGATTGGTTAAATGATGAGTCAAACAGTTTTTTGCTTTTTCGTCAAAAAAATGGTTTTTCAAAAAAATTCCAAATCTAGTGAAAAAGAAAGTTTTTCCGAAATTTTTTCATTGGATTAATTGTTTTTTTCTCCGAAAGCAACCGAACTATTAGATATCAAGATGAAAGAACTCTATTATTTACTAGGAATCTTACCTGCTTATTTTTATGGTCCAGAATATCATCCTTTGGCATTCAAAATAATTTCAGTTTTATTGACATTACCTTTGCTCAAAGTTATTTATGATTCATTATTTTCTGAGATGATTGTTCATCAAGACGTTGACAAAGAGTACTTAAAACACAAAAGAAGAACCGGAGATGCTCCACCTCCTTTTCCAAATGGATGGTTTCGCTTGGCATATTCCTTTGAAGTTGATGTTAAAAAAGCCATTTATGTTGAAGCTTTAGGTGAACATTTTGTTATATTTCGAGGTGAAAATGGTAAAGTCACAGTTATGGATGCATATTGTCCACATTTAGGAGCAAATTTAGCTTATGGTGGTGTTGTCAAAGATAACTGTATTAGTTGCCCTTTTCATGCATGGAAATTCGATCAAAATGGAAAATGTGTTGATATTCCATACAATAAAGAAGGTGCTAAAATACCTGAAAATGCAAAAACAAAAGTTTGGAAGAGTGTAGAACAAAATCAATTAATTATGGTTTGGTATCATGCTGAAAATGAAGAACCAACTTGGTTTCCACATCATATTAAAGAAGTTGATGAAGGTAAATTTATAAGACATGGACGTTCAGCACAATATATTCGTGCTCATCCTCAAGTAAAAAAAAACAAAATTAACACAAATTCATCACTAGGATCTTCATGAAAATGGTCCAGATTCAGCTCATTTAAATGTTGTACATTCTGATGGATCTATTTTTGGATCCATTTTAAAACATCATTGGAGTGCAGAATGGCATGAAATGGAAAAAGATAAAAAACATGTTTCCAGAATTCAAGTGAATCAACAAGCTTCAATTTTAGGATTATTATCAATTCCATTTTCAAATGTTGTTGCTCATATCAATCAACATGGTCCTGGTATTGTTCATTACAATTTTCACACACCAATCGGAAAAATTGAATTATATGAAACTGTTACTCCAATTCGACCATATTACACAAGAATGGATCATATCATTTTTGCTGATTGGAAAATCCCTAGATTCATTTCAAAGATTTTTCTTTTTAATATTACATTCCAAGTATCAAAAGATATGGTAAGAAAATTGAATTTTTCATTAACAAATTTCTCAGGATATTTGGTCAAATAAAATATTCAGAGAGAAACCAATGTTATGTCAAGGTGATGGTAGAATTGCATCATTTAGAAAATGGTATTCACAATTTTATTCTCCAAATAGCATTTCTTATGAAGATGTCAAAAAAAAAGAATCTGCATTTGAATGGTAAACAAATATAAAATAAACTTTATTTTTTCAAATCAAAAACAGATCCACAGCTGAACTATCTTCTTCATCTTGCGATTGGTTCAGATCAAAAGCAATAAAAACTACAAGGTGTAAATTATACAATCGTCGTTTAATGAGTATAATTCTATAAGAAACTGATATTGATATTCATTTCTTAATTATTGTGAACTCTATCAAATGATTTTAAAAATAGAAATGACCCTGACTCAAACACCGTTTCTCAAAAATAAGACATAGATCTTAAGTTTGTTTTTCCGACAAATTTTTGACTGTCAAAAACCAATGAAGTATCAGATCAACAAAAAAAAATTGGTCAAGATGTTCAATTTTTCAACGAACTATGAACTATTTTATTCATTTTCTTTTTTTCATTTTAATTTCTTCATCAAATATTTAAATACAGAACCGTATTGTTCTATTAAAATTTTATCCAAATTTGAATATTGAATCAATTCCAAATAAAGTTTGTCCATTGGAATTTCTTTGGAAATTAAAAAATCACAAAATATCTTTAATTTCTTTTCAAATGAGTCATTTTTCACATGATAAATTAACTTTTGATCTGAATGAACTGAGGATATAATTTGAATCACAGCCTTTAATTCCGGATCCCCTTTTACATTTTCTCCCCAATTTAAAGTAGATATCCAACTTTGTTTGTTATCTTCAAATGCAATATAAGATTTATGAATTTCTCGATCAATTTTAATTTTCTTCCATTGTGATTTTTCTTTTCCAATTAATACCAATGGATCCATCATTACCATTTCATTAGATTCAACATTTTCATCAATGAAATTATTTTTGAATTCAAAGCCATCCTTGATTTCTTTGTAACTCGAAAATCTTTCATAACCAGATATTTTCAATACTTCATTATGTAATAATCTTTGAAAGAATAATCTTGAACAAATTAGTTCTGGGTGAATACAATAGAGAATTTCTTCTTTTTCTTTTCCGAAACTTAAACAAGTTCCACCAAAAAAAGCAGATCCAGAGTTGACTTTTAAAGAATCTAAATCATCTTCTAACTCTCCTTTATCAACAATTTTGATGCATTTCAGTTTCTTTGAATTGTTAGTTAATGAAGGATTATCACAAATAAATTTTCTTTCGAAGACAATATTTCCTTGAGGTACTGGTGAAATATTAACAAAAATTGAAAGGGAACTATCTTACATTTTTGAGATATTCTGTCAAAGTAATTGATAATCATTCTTATTTTTTCCACTTTGACCTTCGAACTGAGTGCAATGTCAAATAATTCATCAAAATTGATTGATGACAGTTGATCCTGTGTCCAAGTTGAAGGTTCAGATATTTTATCAAAAGTGCAAAAAAATGAATTAGATAATATACAAGCACATTGTTCTCTGCTGAGACTAATTGAATATGCTGAAAAAAACATGTTAAAAAATTGATTCTTTACATTTTGATTGTTTTGATAATGGAATATCTTCTGGAAATAAAGTAGGTGTTTTTAAGATTAATTCAACCATAAAAGGTATAATCCTTTCATAAAAAACTTTTTTTTCTTTTTCTGTGGAGAGATTTTCATACAATTCAAAAATTTCCAAATCAGTTGTTGCTCCATTGATCATACTAAGAACAGTCTTGAAATAAATAATTTCTTTTTACCTGCAATTGATTAAATTCATGTATTTTAACGGTTTTTAAAATTCCAACAACGCACTCCCATCTTTTTTGATTTTGGAAAGGAAAAGAAACTGAAGTTGATTCAATAATTTGAGGAACTGTTTCAACTTTTTCAACTTCTTCTACATTAAAAAAATCGCTGTCAGAGAGTGACAAGAATAATCCATCAAGAATTGAACCTCGTTTTTTGTTGAAACTCATCACTAAAAAATGAACCAATTGAAATTTGGTTTACAAAAAAAAAATGACCATAAGGCAGAAAACCGAATTTAGAAATTTTTCAGTAACAACAGGATTTCTTGAAAGATCAGATGGTTCTTGTGAATTTTCTCAAGGAAAATCAAAAGTAGTGGTTTCTGTGTATGGACCTATTGAAGTGAAAACAAAATTTGAAAAATTGGATAAAGCAACAATTGAAGTGGTATTCAAACCAAAAAATAGTCAATTGAGTAAAAAAAAAATAAAAATTGAAAGTTCAAAAAAGCGTCAAAAGAAAAAGAGATTGAAAGAACAATTTTATCAACTTTAGAAGAATTCATATTATCAAAATTGTATCCAAGAACTAATATCACAATCGTTATTCAAGTTTTAAATGATGATGGATCTGTAAATTCAAATTTAAAATAATTAACAAAATTAGATGTTAAGCGTTGCTTTAATGGGTTGTATATTCGCTTTATTAGATGCATCTATACCTTTAAAATCAATTCCAAGTCTTTCTATTATTAATTCTAAATTTTTCTAGTTCCAATTTCATGTTGTTATGAAGGCGAAAAAACAATACAATTGGATCCAACAGAAGAAGAAGAAAAAAAGAGTGAAACTATTTTAAATTTCATTTTTGATTCAGAAAAACATGATTTAGTCACTTGTAAAACCAAAGGTAAAATCAGTTCAGAAGAGTTTTATTACTGTTTTAAAACAATCAAATTATCAATTGATTCAATTCATGAATTTATCAGAAAATCAATGAAATAAAGAAATAATTTTTAATCTGTTGATAATTTTTTATAATCTTTTGAAAAAGTTATTCCATTGGATAGCAAGGATTTTTCCGCTTTTTGAACGTCTTTTAAAAATTGGTCATATTCTTTTTCACAATCATTGAAACTAAATACTTTTTTTAAAACTGCAAATATTGAATATAATCCAAATAAAAATAAAACAATCAAAGGTAACTGTAGTCATTTAATGTGTTTTTTTTTTTTACGAATTGAAAAATGGTGTTATAATTCTTTGGTATTTCTACTTTAATAATACCGATTAATATAAGAAACCACAATAAAAATGGTGTACCTACTTTCAACAACACTTCAACAACTCTTTTCATCATTGATTGGACAAAAAAAAAATATTGAATTTTCTTAATAAATCTCTATGAAAAATTATAAAAGTATTACACAAAGAAAAATGATTAAAATTGAAGGAATAATCTATTTTGATTGGATAAACAATGAAATACTTTTTGACAGTATTTCTTGCACTTTTTTCATGTGCTTTGGTTGTAAACTCACAAAAAATTGTAATTATTGGAGGAGGTATTGGTGGTCTTACAGCAGCTCAAGAATTAATTGAAATCAATCCAAACCTTGAAATTCATGTTTACGAAAAAAATAAAATCTTTGGAGGAAAAGCAAGAAGTTTAAAAGTACCAGGAAGTGGAACAGGTGGTAGATTAGATTTAGATGGTGAACATGGTTTCAGAATATTTCCAGGATTTTACCAACACATGTTTGATCAAATGAAAAGAATACCTTTAAAGGAACAAGGAAAATCTGTCTATGATAATTTAGTAAAAACAGAAACATTTATGGCAACTAATGATGGGAAACCATATGTTATTGGAAGCACACCAAATAATTATACAAGCTTTTTGAGCTTTTTAGCTTCACAACATCAAGTAGCAACAAATTTACAAATTCCAACAAAAGAAATGAATTTTTATGCTAATAGAATATTTGTAATGGCAACAAGTTGTCAAAAAAGATATGATAATGAATTTGATGAAATTGCTTATTGGAAATTCTTACAAGCGGATAAATTATCAAGAGGAGCTATTGCTTTAATTGTTCATGGAATTACAAAAACTTTATTAGCATCTCAAGCTGAAATTGCATCATTAAGAACAATTGGATTGTTATCAATTCGTTTAATTTTTAATCCTTTCTTTACAAAAAGACCTTTTATTCAATTGTTCAAAAGACCTACAAATGAAGTATTTTTTGATCCATGGGTTGATTATTTAAAATCAAAAGGTGTTCATTTTCATACAGAAAAAGAACTTGTTAATTTTCATGCTATTGGTGATAAGATTCAATTGGTTAGAATTAAAGATTTGAAAACCAATAAAGTTGAAGCTGTTGGAGCACATCATTTCATTTCAACAATTCCAGGATTTCAAATGGAAAAATTAGTAACTCAAGAAATGGTTAGAGCTGCTCCTTCTTTAGGAAGATTAAACCAATTAGTGTGGCTTGGAATGAATGGAGTACAATTTTACTTGAATGAAGATGTTCCAATAACAAAAGGACATGTTATGACATTATTTTCAAAATGGGCATTAGCAATTGTATCACAAAAACAATTTTGGGATGATAAATATGATTGGACAAACATTGGAAATGGTAAAGTAAAAGGACTCATTTCTATTTGTTTAAGTGATTGGCAAAAACCTGGAAATATTGATGGACCTTCAAAAGGAAAACCAGCAACACAATGCACTAAACAAGAAATTATTGATGAAGTCTGGTTTCAAATGAACAAAATCTTGCCAAATTTATTTAAAAAGGACCAAAAAGAACAAGTTTTATTCTCATTTTTGGATCCTGCTATTAAATTCCCTGAACAAGGTAATAATACAAATGAAGAACCTCTTTTTATTGATAGTGTAAACGCGACACATATTCAACCAAAACCAGATGTGAAAGGTTTATCAAATTTCTTCATTGCAGCTGATTATGTTAAAACACAAACTGCTTTTGCATCAATGGAAGCTGCTTGTGAAGCTGGAAGACATGTAGCAAATGGTGTTTTGAAACAATTAAATTGGAGAGGCAGAAAATCTGAAATTTTTAATGAATTATGGCCGACTATGTTCAAACCAATTAGAGCAGCGGATTGTGCAAGATATGACCAAGGAAAAAAACATATTGCTTGGGATTATAATCTTGAAGATGCATCAGATAAGGATGATATTGTCACAACATGGAATAAATTATTCAACAAAAAATAAAAATTCTTTAGATTTGATTGGTGATTTTTTCAAAAGAAGATGAAAACAGTTGAAGAAAATGATTTGAAATTTTTTGAATTGAAAAATAAAAATGGATTTACTGTTCAACTTTTGAATTATGGAGCTGGAATAACAAAGATTTTGGCACCTAAAACTGAAAACAAAAAAAAAATTTTTGAAAATGTTGTTTTAGGCTTTGAAGAAAAATCTGATTATTTAAAGCACTATGGTTATTATGGAAGTACTGTTGGAAGGGTTTGTAATAGAATTTCAAAAGGAAAGTTTACACTCAATTCCAAAGAGTTTTTTCTCATTCAAAATAATGGAAATAACTGTCTTCATGGTGGTAAAGTTGGTTTTGATAAGAAACTATGGAGCTCATATTTAGATGAAAAATCTGTGAAATTTTCATTATTTAGTTCAGATGGTGATGAAAACTTTCCAGGCAACGTACAAGTCTCTGTTGAATATTCAATTTCTGAAGAGAACGAAATCATCATGGAATATAAAGCTGAATCTGATCAAGATACTATTATAAACTTAACAAATCATTCATTTTTCAATTTAAATGGTGTGAATAATGACGAAAATATTTTAAATCATGAATTGAAACTGAATTCGGGATTTTTCACACCTGTCAATGATCAGTTAATTCCAACAGGAGAAATTGAAAATACAGAAAGAAAAATGAATTTCAGAGAGCCTAAACGCATTGGAAAAGATATCAATGAGTTTGAACATGGATATGATCATAACTTTGTCATTGATGGATATTCAAAAAATCAATTGAATTTTGTTGCAGAAGTTTTTGAACCAAATTCAAAAAGAAAATTGAAAGTATTTTCAACTGAACCTGGTGTTCAATTCTATACTGGTAACTATTTAAATGGGGAAGAATCTGGTGACAAAAAATGGACAAAACATTTTGCATTTTGTTTGGAATGCCAACATTTCCCAGATTCTATAAATCAACCAAAATTCCCTTCAATTATATTAAAAAAGGGGGAAGTATATTATCAAAAAACTATTTATCAATTTCTTCATTAAGCCCTGGATTGGATAAAATTTTCTGATAGAATAATTGGACAAAACCACAACTAAAAATTTCTCCCAAACAATCCATATTCTTAATATTCTCCGAAACACAAAAAAAACTAAATTTTATTTGACAATTTCCTTCACTAGTTCAATTCTATTGGTCAAATCATTTAACTCATCTAAAACCATCAAAACTTAATGATTTCATATCCATTCAAAGAACGAGAATATTTACAAACTAATAATCTATACAAACATAATCCTTTTCTTGATGAACCTTCACCAAGACAAGGTCTAACCTCCGTATTGTATCAAGATAAAATATATTTATTTTTTGGATATGGAGGTATAAACAATGAGTTTGATGATTTTGATGATATTTATGAATTCAATATAACACATAAAGTTTTCAAAAAAATATTTCAACTTGGAGATATTCCAACAAAACGAGCAGGTAAAAAAAAAAATTAAAACCAATTTCTGAAGGACATACAACTTCAATTTATAAAGATAAAGTAATTTTATTTGGTGGTTTTTCTGGAAATAGAAGATGTAATGATATTTATGAATTTAATTTTAAATTCTCAAAATGGACTTTTTTGAACACAAAACTTGAAGAAAGACCTGAATCTAGATCACATCATTCATGTATAATCTATAAAGATGACTTTTATATCTTTGGTGGACATATTGATTCATTGAAAGCACCTTGCAATAAAATTTGGAAATTTGATTTGATAAAAAAAAAATGGTCAAACTTGAGCGTATTTGGATATTTACCAGAGGCTAGATCACATCATAGTAGTTGTTTAAAAGATGATTCTATGATTATTTTTGGGGGTTATAATTCACCCAATAGATTTAATGACATTTATTCTTTTAATTTTACAACTTCAACTTGGAATGAAATTATTGTCAATGGATTAAAATTAACAAAGTTATCTGAACATTCTGCTACTATTTATCATAATTCGATGTTTATTTTTGGTGGTTTTAATGGAAATAAAACAAGTTCAAGTTTAAAGGAATTTAATTTTTCAACTTTGAGATGGAGAAAAGTAAAATTGAATCAAAAAATTAGGAGGAGATATTTACATTCCACTATTTTATATGAAAATTCATTGATTGTAAAAAAAAAAAAAAAAATTTTTGACAGTTTGACATTTTTTAGATTTTTGCGGGTTATGATGGTCAAGAGCTTTTAAATGGTTGTATAGAGATTGAATTTGGTCCTTTTGATGATATGATTAAAATTTTTAATTTGACACTTTTGACAAGTTTACATCATCAATTTTTTGTTGATGTTGAAGTAATAACAAAAAATTGAAATCAAGCGAACAACTCGATTTTGTAGATATTAAAACATCTTCATTATTATAAATGAAAATATTTATTTTTTATGAAACTTGAATTTTCAATTTTGTTTTGAGTCTCAATTTATTTTCTTTGTTTTTTAAAACAATTTGGAAAACAAACTTCATTAAAAAATTGAAAAACAAAATTCATAAAAATCACCTAAAAAGACAATCTACTAAAGACTTTTCAAAGATTCCAACAATTTCTTTTTATCAACATTTTCCTCTGAACTTGAAAGTTGTTCAATTTCTTGGATGTTGGTATAGCCACCGAGAAAAGCATTTAATTTTGTGATAAATGTTGATTTAATAAATTCATCTTCATCCATTTCATCAAAAAATGAAAGAATTTTTTTTTTTTTTTGTAAACGATATTTCTGATGATAAAATTCAGCATTTGTCCAAAATTTAAAAGGTTCAATGACTGTAAAAACTTTTTGAGGTTGTTGTGAAAATGTTTTCAATGCAACTTCTTTTTGTTGTTCATTGTGAAACCAAATTGCGGACATGTATTGTTTTCTAAAATGAATATGAGTAGGTGAATGTGAAGACCAAAATATATTTAGTAATTCTTCAAAAGAAATGACTGTTGGATCAAAATCTATTTGAACTGATTCTGAATGATCTTTCATGTCATAATAAGATGGTGTGTTATATTCACCACCTGTATAACCTACTCTTGTTCTAATAACACCTTTAAGTCCACCATATTTTGGTTCTGGTGTCCAAAATCATCCTAAACTTAAAGTTGCAGTTTCAAATCTCATTGAGTTAAAAATGATTGGTCCAAGAAGAAGAATTGATGTCAAGAAATGAAGATTAAAGAATGAAATGTGGAAATGAATAAAAAACACAAGAGTTAGACTAAAACAACTATAGTTGAAAAAATGTTTTTATTTTAAAGTTTATCAACAAATCTGTCAAGAGGTGGAAAATCTTCTGAGAGACCTTTTCTTGCTCTTGTTTTGAGTGCAGAAGTTCTAGCAATACCATCTTTGAATGGTGAATTTCCTAAAATTTGCCAATGATCAAATACACATTGTGGGAAGGCTTTTCCTCCTGTATGGGATCTTAAATCTTCAGTAAATCCGAATGATTCAAGTACAGGTAAATGACATTTAACTGAATGCATTGGAGTACCAACTCTTTGAACATCTTCAATTAAAACACCTCTTCTTCTGTTGAGGACACCATAAATATTACCAACAACATCATCTGGACAAAGAATATCAACAAGAAAAACTGGTTCTAAAAGTCTTGGTTCAGCAGTATATTGACAACCATAATAACATCTTCTAGCAGTTGGAATAATTTGACCACCTCCTCTGTGAATAGCATCAGAATGTAAAGTAACATCTAAAAGATTAACTCTGAAACCTCTTAAATGTTCATCACAAAGAACACCTTCTTTTGTAGCAATTTGAAATCCTGAAACGATTGAATCTTTAATTTCATTCAAATATTGAACACCTTTAGTTTGATCAACAACGAGATTTGGTCCTGTAGTTTCTGGTCCAAAACACCAGATTTTTTTAGCATCATTTGGATCCCATTCAAATTTTTCTGAAAGAATTTTAGCTCTTTTTTTTGCATCATCTTTTGGTTGGATTTCTTTATTTTCAATCATTTCAACTAATTCATCATCCATAGGTTGAGCTTTCATGAATAATCTGTTATGTTTATTTGGTGATTTTGATAAAATTGTTTGACTTGATTCATCTGTAACAGTTTCTCTGAATGAAACAACAGGTGGTGAAACGATTAAAGGAACTCCAGTATAATCATCTCTTAAGTCTTTAATACAAATATCAAGATGTAATTCACCAGCACCAGCAACAATATGTTCTCCTGATTCTTCTGTATAACATAAAACTAATGGATCTGATTTTGCTAATCTTTTTAAACCTTCAACTAATTTTGGTAAATCAGATGGATTTTTTGGAGCAACAGCAACACGAACAACAGGTGATACTGAATATTTCATTGTAACTAATGGACATGCATCACTATTATCAGCATTTGTAAGAGTACCAGTTTTAACAATAAATTGATCAACACCTAATAAACCACCAACATTACCACATGGAATATCATCAACAGCTTCTGTTGTTCTTCCCATCATAATTACAGTTCTTTGAATTGATTTATTTTCATAACAATCGTCTTTTTTTCCTGGTTCATAATTGTTACCCATAATTCTGATTTTTAAACCTGTTCTGACTGTACCTGAGAAAACTCTTCCAAAAGCAACAAATCTACCTTTGTCTGATGTTGGAACCATTTTAGATACATACATCATTAAAGGTCCTTTTGGATCACATTTAGCCATAGCTTGAGCATATTTATCATCAGTTGGTCCATTATATAAAACGTTATATCTGTATGATTGAGCTTTTTTTGGTGATGGAAGATGAACAACAATCATTTCTAATACAGCATCAGCAGCTGGTAAAAATTGTCTCATGATTGTTTTGATAAGTTTTTTTTCTTTTAATTGAGCATCTTCAACTGAAAGTTTAATTCCGAGTGTTTTAAGCATTTTGTTAACTTTTTCAGTTTTATCAGCCATAGCAGCTCTACAGATTTGATAAATTGGATCAATACAAAATTGACAGAAAGCTCTTGGTAATTGTTTTCCATCTTCTCCTTGTGAATTTGAAGTCCATTTTTTTGTTTTTGGGTTAAAGTAGTTATCACCCCAAAGTCTTTTCATTAATTTAGCTTCTGGAACACCAAATTTTTTAGAATACATTCTAGCAAAGTTTCTTAAAGTGAAACCCCAACCGTGTAATCCTGCACCAAAACCAACTGTACCTCTTTCTGGATATACTTGTGGATCTCCTAAAGTTTCATCTTGGTATGTAGCAATAACAACATTAGCTGATTCAATAGCTTTTGAGAATGTTTGGTACATTTCTTCAGGTTCAAGTTGTAATTCAAGTAAAGCACGATCTAATTTATTGATCATAAGAACTGGTTTAATTCTTTCCATAAGTGCTTGACGTAATACAGTTTCTGTTTGTACACAAACTCCTTCAATACAATCAATAACAACTAAAGCACCATCTGTAACACGAAGAGCAGCTGTAACTTCTGATGAAAAATCAACGTGACCAGGTGAATCAATAAGATTGATAAGATATGGGATTTTAACAAGTTTTCCGTCTTTTGTAAATTCTTGTTTTTCTTCGACTTCAAGAACTTTTTCTTCTTTTTCTTTTTTATCTGTTTTTTTGTCGAATGATGTATCTTCAACTGGTTTAATAGCTTTGTCAAGTTCAAAAAACATTGAAATAGCTGTTGATTTAATAGTGATACCTCTTTCAGCTTCATCTTTTCTTGTATCCATATATCTGGAAGTACCCATATTTTGTACTGAAATAATACCAGCAGCGCATACAAGTGAATCTGTTAAAGTTGATTTTCCGTGATCAACATGAGCAATAACAGACATGTTACGAATAAGAGCTTGGTCATCCATGAGTCCACGGATTTGATCAATTGTGAAGTTAACCTAACATTTTTATTATTAAATACCAAAAAAAATAAGTTACCATTTTGTTGTGTTGTCTTCTTGTGAGGAAAGTTGAATTCGAAGGTTTTACAACTTTGAAGCACTTTTATTGGCGGAATGAGCGAAGATTTTTTCTAAATTCGTGTATTGCAATTGGTCAATTCTTTCGAATTTGGAGAATTGTTCTTTTTATTTAAAAAATCGCTTTTTTGCATGAAATTACCATCAATTTTATCAACTTCATTTTCACATCAATCTTGAGATTGAATTCAATTTCGCTTTGTCAAACTTCTTCATTGGTTGTTTTTCTCGTTCACATTTGGTCAACAAAATTTCCAAACCAATTTAAAAATTTAACGTTGTGAAAAAAATTCAAAAAAATAATATTTATTGTTGTTTTGGTTTTGGAACAAATTCTTTTGATTCCCATTTGCATTTTCCTTTTGATGTTTTGCATTTTGGTCCAACACAATACTTCATGAAAGTACAACATTTGAATCTTTTAGCTCCAGTTCCACATCCTTTGAGATAATGAACCCATTTACATTTTTTGTAATATTTTCTTGTGAAAACAGGTCCTTTCCATTTGCAAACTGTATGTTTATGTTGACAATTTCCATCAACACAACTTAAAGTCTTCTTACAACATTTTCTTCTTTTTCCGTTTTTACCAAAAGGTTTCCAAGTACATCCATGAACAACTTTGTTTGATAAAAGATGACCAACCCATTTACATGATTTATGAAATCTTGAACATTTTTTGAGTCCAATAATTAAGTTTTTAACACATTTTTTAGTAACTGAACAACATTGTTTTTGTTTTCCACCTTTGTGTTTTCTCCATCTACATTTTTCAGTTCTTTTAAGAGTTTCTGATTTTGTAGCTCTACATTTCTTTTTAACAACAGTACATTTTTTAGCAACGCATTTAATTGACAATTTACAACATGTTTGTGTTCTAACATCTTTTTTAGCATTCCATGAACATTTTGTTTGTTTTTTAAATGTAGTAATTGGACCTGTGAAATAACATCTTTTCTTTGTTAATTTGCAACGTGCTCCACGACATACTTTTTTGAAAAGACAACAATTCTTTCTTTGTGCGTTATGTCTAATTTTAACGATTTTACATTTTGTAACTGGTTTGTGAGTAACAATAGGTCCAACAAATTTACAGTTAACTGATTTTTCACATTTAACTCCAGCACATTTTCTAATTGTTGTACAACATTCTTTTCTAACTCCAACTGTAATTTTATCAGCAGCTTTATCTGAGAAATTGCATGAATGTTTTTTTCCATTTGCGTCAATGTAAACTTTTTTGCATTTTGTTCTTTTTGAGAAAGTCACAACATCTCCAATGAATTTACAAACTCCTTTTTTGTGATGACATCTTTTTCCTTCACAAACTCTTTTGTATCTGCAACATTCTTTACGTTTGAGACCATTTCCAATTGATGTAACTTTACATTTAATGACAGAAGCAATAGTTCTTTTTGGACCCATAGCTTTACATTTAAGTTCAGTTGGTTTACATCTAATTTTATTTCCAACACATTTTGAACATTGTGTTTTGTAATGGCAACAAACTTTTTGTCTTGTAGCAACGTTTCCTTCTTTTCCATGTTTGAAATAACATTTGGATTTTTTTCTTGAAATAAAGATGTGTTTTCCTGTCATACCACATTTTTTGTTAACATTACTGCATTTTCCATTATGACATTTTCTAATCCAAGTACAACATTGGTTTCTATAATAATGCTTTTTCTTGATCAAATGACATGTCTTCTTTGTAACAGCTGTGATTGTAGATTTTGTTTTACAAACTTTTCTTGTTTTACAAACTGGTTTACAAGCTTTACAATGTTTTTTAATGTGACAATCTCTGAATACTTGACAACAAACAAGTTTCTTTCCATTTTTGATTTTATGAAATTTACAAACTTTTGGTTTTGATGTTTTTGCTCTAACTTCAGTAATTCTACAAGTTGGTTTCTTGTATTGTTTACATTTGTTCTTTTGACATTTGAAGTGTTTTGTGCAACATTCTTTTCCTTTTTTTGTTGTTGAAAGTCTTTTCCATTGACATGTAACTTTGTTTTTGAATGTTGTGTGATATCCTCTCCAATGACATTTTCCTGAATGTGTGAAACATCTTGTATTGTTATATTTCAATGAAACACAAGATTTAACCCATGTACAACATCTATTTCTTTGAGCAAAGTTATGTTTTCTGATTTGACATCTGTGTTTGATAATATTTTTAATAACTTGTCCTGGTGAAGCACATGCTCCAATTTTTCTTTTTGAACATGACTTTCCTTTACAAGTAATTTTATGTGGACAACAGAATCTTTTCTTTGTTTCTTGATTTTGATGTTTTGAAACTCGTTTCCAATAACATAAAGTAGCAATTCTTGTTGTTGTAATTTTTCCTCTCCATGAACATTTAGCTGAGTGTACGAGACATTTTCTTTTTTTACCATTTGTATAACATGATTTTTTCCAATCGCAACATCTTTGTTTTTTTCCGTTTTTGTATTTTCTTGAAACACATTTTGATTTTTTGTGGATAGTAACAACATCTTTTGTATGAAGACAATGTTTACCATGACACAAAACTCTAACTTTAACTCTTTTTGTTCTTGTATTGCTGACTGTTTTCCATGAACATTTTGCTTTTTTCCATTCACAACTTTCTGAATGAGTGAATGATTTGGATTGAGCACCTTCTTGAATAAGATTAGATGAAATCCATTTGCAACATCTCATTCCTAAATCTTTTCCATGTTGTCTTAAAACACATTTTTCTTTGTGAACATTTGTAATTTCATCTTTTGATTTTGTACAAATACCATTTTGACAACAAACTTTATCTTTCTTTGTTGTTGCTCCATTCTTTGAAAATGTAGTCCAATAACAACCATCTTTTTTTGAGATATTTACCATAGCACATTTTGGTTTTGAGAGTTTTCTACAACGAACAGATTTTCTTGCATCAACAATATAGTGACAACTTTGTTTGTGAGTACAACATTCTTTTTGTTTTTCATTTTTAATTGAACATTTTGTAACATTTGAAACAACAATTTTTGAACCATTTCTTGAACATTTGTTTCCACTACAACAAACTTTATATTTTGTTGTTGAATATTTTGTTGATTTTCCTGTTTTCCATGAACACTTAAGTGAAACTTTTGAAGGAATTTTAGAACCTTGCCAGAAACATTTTTGTGAATGATTGAAACATTTGAGTTTAATTCCTTTTTCATAAGAACAACTTGTTTTCCATTTACAACATCTATTTCTAAGTGAAGCTCCATGTGCTCTTTTAACACATTTATATTTTGTTTGGTTAACAATTTTTGATGGTTTTTTCATACAGTGACCTTTATGACAACAATATTTTTGTTTTGTTGTTGTATTTCCTCTAACTGAAATAGTTCTGTATTTACAACCATCACAATTTGATTTCCATTTACAACTTGCTGAATGATTGAAACATTTTCTTTTTCCATTCTTATTTTCACAAGCAACTCTCCATGAACAACATCTTGTTTTATGTTGTTTTGTAGCGCATCTATATCGTAAAGTAACAGTAATTGAATGATTTCTTTTGATACATTTTTTAGCATTACAACAGTATAATTGTTTTGTGATAATATTTTTGAATTTTTTTCTTCTCCAAGTGCATGAACATTTTTTGTTTGATTTTTTATTCCAACATCTTTGAGAATGAACAAAACATTTTAATTTCTTTGACCCTTTGAAAGTACATGATTTTTTCCATTTACAACATCTATTTTTTTTACATTTTGAATGTGTATAATTGATGACTTTGTTAAATGGTTGTTTACAATGACCACGTGCTGCTTTAACAACTTTATTTCCTCTTCTTGAAATAACAATAAATTGACATCCTTTGTTGAGGTTATAACATTTTTGTGAATGATTGAAACAGTTTAATTTCTTTGTACCTTGATATTTACAAGTTGTAGTCCAATCGCAACATCTTTTTCCTTTGCCTTTTGAAACACATCTTGAATGTGATTTATTAATGATCAAATCTTTTGTTCTTGTACATTTTTTATTTGTACAACAAGTTTTGATTTTGGTTGTTGTATTTCCTCTTTTTGAAACAACACAGTATTTGCAACCAGGAACAATTTTTCTTTTTTGAAAACCCCAATAACATTTTGTTGAATGATTGAAACATTTTTTCTTTTTTCCTTGTGCAAAATTACATGAAGTAGTCCATGAGCAACATCTTTTATTTAAAACTCCATTACGTCTTTTCATTACACATTTCTTTTTTTTTGAGCTAATGATTTGATATGAAGTTTTATGACACTTTCCTCTGAAACAACAAAATCTTTGTTTAACTACTTTACCAGGTGCTTTTCTAACAATTTGGTAATGACATTTTGATTTAAAAACTGGTTTATTCCATGAACAACGTGCTGAGTGATTGAAACATTTGATTTTCTTATTTTTAAGATAATCACATGATGTAGTCCAACAGCAACATCTATTTCTTGTGACACCATGTTTATTTTTCATGACACATTTAAGAAATTTTTTGTTAAGAACTTTATGGTTTGTTTTATGACAGGAATTTCCTCTACAACAAATTTTTTGTTTAATCGTTGTCTTTGGTCCTTTTGATAAAACTCTCCAAGTACAGTTTTCTTTGATAAAACGTTTTCCAGTAGCTTTATGAAGAGCATTTTTAGCAGCTTTTCCATTTTGTACTTTACCAACGAAATGACATCTTTCTGAATGAGTGAAACATTTTTTAGCTTTTCCAGCTTCTTGAGCGCATGAGGAAACCCATTTGCAACATCTATTTCTAACTCCTCCAGCTACAGGTTTTAAACGACAACCTGATTTGTTTTTGCTAACAACAGTAAATTTGTTTTTGTCACATCCAATTTTTGTTTTTTGACCATTAACAATTCTGAAGTTACAACATGTACGTTCTTTGATTTGAGTATTTTTGGTTTTTTTGACGAGTACCCATTCACAAGATTGTGAAACTTGGGCATTAACATTCATGATAAAACCAACAAGTAAAAAGAAACAGATTGACAAGGCAATTGTTCTCATCTTCTCTTCTTTTTGTAAATTCGATTTGATTGGTAGTTTCTTTGACTCATTTTGTTAAATCACCAATCATCACTCTAGGAAAAAAAAAATAAAAAAAAAAATTATTTTTTTGTAGTAAAATAAAAAATAACGAAGATTCCAAAGTTTGAACTACAATAAAAAATTTTATCCAATTATTTTATTTCGAGAGATGTTTAGAAAGTTACTCACCAAACAAGTCAATTCAGTTAAAATTCAACAATATTCCATCAAAAACTTTGGTGTCGTTGGAGCAGGTCAAATGGGTTCAGGAATTGGTTTTGTTGCTTCATCAAATGCAAAATACCAAGTCACTTTGATGGATGCATCACAAGAAAGTTTAAATAGAGCAAATAATTACTATGGTAAAATTAAAACTTTATTGAAAAAAAAAGATTCTCTGATTCAAAAAATGATTCAAAAAGGAAAAATAACGGACAATGAAGGAAAAGAAATTAAATCAAGAATTAAAACAACTACTTCATTAAAAGATTTAAATAGTTGTGATTTTGTTGTTGAGGCAGCTACTGAACATACAGAAACAAAATTAAAAATTTTTGAAGGTAAAAAAAAAATAAATGTTAAAAAGTTTTCACAAGAACTTTCAAACAACTCAAAAGATGAAACAAGTTCAAATTTTATTTTTCTTTAATTTTTAAGTTCTTGCTTCAAATACATCTTCTATTTCAATCACAAAATTAGCCCAAGTTACAAAAAGACCTGATAAAGTTATTGGTGAGATTTTCTTGGTTAAATTTATTCTTTTTAGGAATGCACTTTATGAACCCTGTTCCTGTTATGAAACTTGTTGAAGTTATTAATGGATTACAAACTTCAATCGATACTTATACAACAACTGTTCAACTTACAAATGAAATGAACAAAGAAATCGTTAGATTCGAAAATAACTATTCTAACTGTTAATTGAAGGTTGTTAGCAAAGATTCACCTGGTTTTATCATAAATAGAATTTTAATGCCTTACATTAATGAAGCAGTTCAAGTTTTACATGAAGGTATTGCAAATGCAGAAGATATTGATAAAGGAATGAAGTTAGGTAAAATTTAAACAATGTATATAATTTCTATTAATTACAGGAACAAATGTTCCAATGGGACCATTGACGTAAAATTTATTTTTTTTTAATTTTTAAAAGTTTGGCTGAATTTATTGGATTAGATACTTGTCTTTCAATAATGAAAGTTTTACATACAGAATTTGGTGATTCAAAATACAGGCCATCACCTCTTTTGGTCAAAATGGTCGAAGCTGGTAACCATAAAATTTAAATTTTAATTTGTTGTAAAGGATGGTATGGAAAAAAGAATGGAAAAGGTTTTTCTGAATTAAAAAGATAAATATTCAAATCAATAAAGCATTGTTCCACTTTAGAAATTTTAAAAAGAAGCCAATTGACAACGCAATGTCCGAACGAAAGAGTTGTTTAAAATTGAAATCAATTTGCACCCAAAAACAAAATTTCCGAGCAACCATATTCAAAGACAAAATCGGCCTAAAACACTTAAAAATAGTGGTCAAGAAGAAGAACAAGACTTCAAAGACTCACAGTGTTAATTGATTTTTGACGTTTCATCAGCAATTGATTGGTTAAAAAAAATCGACCAATCACGGGTTATTCATTTTTCTGGAGAATTCCTTTTTTTCAAAATTTAACATAAATTAAAAAATGGGTAATTCTGTGACACCAAACATAGATGAAGATGTTGAAGAGTACATATTGATGTCAGCTCCTTTTTCAACGATTCAAGACACCAAAACCCTCAAACCAAAAATTGATAAAATACCTGTAAAACTCAAAAAAAAAGAAAATTTTTGGATTGGTTTTGTTAAATTAGTTCCTTTAAGTTATTACTTTATTCCAAGTGAATTTAAAGAAAATGTTGAAACACTTTTCTCTTTTTTATCAAGTGGAAATATGACACTTGCGGCGATGGAAACTTTAAAAACAGCACCAGAAAAGTTCCTAACTGATAGATCTTTGGTTGTTGAAGGAATAAAATTGAATGCTTATTGTATCCTTCATGTATCAGAAGATTTAAGAAACGATGAAGAATTGGTTCGTATGGCAATGAAAAATCACAAAAAATCTAAAATGCTAAAGGACACATTGTTTGTACTCTATTCAAAAAAAAACCAAAACATTTTGATACATCATTTAGAAACTAATTTAAAAAACAAAAAACAATTCATTTCAGAGTTCATGAAATATGACGCAGCAGTTTATTTTAGTGCATCAGAAGAACTTCAACAGGACAAAGAACTGATACTTCAACTCTTAAAAAAAGACGGAAGTTGTTATTCATATTTAAGCGACAAATTTAAAAACGAAAAAGATTTCTTTCTGATGTCACTCTCTGAAAGTAGTTCTAATTTTGTGCACAGAGCACCTGATCATTTAAAAAATGACGAAGATTGTATTTTAGCAGCTATCAAATCAGATCCATCTCTTATTTGTCATAGAAATTATATTCAATTTAAAAATGAATTCAAATTCATGCATCAAGCAGTAAAATACGGTTTGGAAGTTGATTCAATACCTGAAGTATGGTATTCAAATCCAGAAATAATGTTATGGGCGATAGTCAAAAATACTATCAGTTTTAATTTGCTTTCTGATGATTTGAAATACAATAGAGATTTTATTATGGAGTTATTAGAGTTGAATCCAACTGTTTATTTAAGACTACCTGATAAATTCAAAAATGATAAGGATTTGATTCATATGTTGATTAGAAAAGGAGCTTCTATTGATTTACTTCCATTTCGTTATTCTAAAAGTAAAGAAACAGAATGGATATCAAAAAGATATTTCAAATGGATTGAGGATGTTCCAACTTTTGATTTGACACTTAAATTTGATAATATATTGATAAAGACTGTTTGAATCAACTACATTTTGAAATAACTTCAGATGACACTAGACTAGTAAACTCTTGATTGGATCAGATTTTTTGTCCAAATTAGAACTTTTTAGAATAAAAAAAGACCAATCACAAGAAATTAGAACAACCTGTTTATTTTTGGAGTACAATGAGCGAGAACGTAGAAAAAGCATTTTCAGCTGAATTATTTAGTGTTGATAAACTTGATGCTTTAAAACAACAATTCCAAGACATGAAAACCAACGTGGGAGTTTCAGTTCATGATCTCAGTTTGAAACATTCAGTAATGATCTTTTTCATAAAATGGTATGGATGTCCGTATGAAAATATTTCATATTAATATTTCCAGTATTTGTCAAGAAGTTATTGCAGAGCTTGGCTGTCTTCTTCCTCCAATGCTAAAGTTGAACACTATCCCAGTCATTGTGCACCAAGGTGAAGAAAATGTAGCATTAAAATATATGTCCAAATGCAAAGACAAATATGTTTCAAATTTATTATATGCAAGGACCAACAAAACAACTCAAGAATTACTTGGAATTGGTTCAGTTAGTTTGATGAAACATGTCACTGCAATGATGAAAATGGATGTCATTTCAGCAATAAAAGATGGTAGATATGCAAGTTAATATTCCAATGAAATTAGCCAAAGAAGTTGAAGAAAATATTAAAGAAGCAGAAGAATTAAAAGAACAACATGATACTTTCAGTGACATTTTTGATAAAGTTATTGATGATGTATGTAATAACTGTATCTCAGATACATTTTGCAGATTCCTGAAAAGTAAGTATCGTTTAGAATATGATCAAATCAAAAATTCAAATAATCAAACAATAAATTATTTCATTTAATCATTAAGATTTCACCTTTATTTTTAGATTTTAATATTCCACCAATCAAACACATTCCTTTATCAATCAAACATCAACAAGATGGACTTGGATAAAAAACCAAACAACAGAAATAAAGGAAAAAAAATGGGTATTAGAACTGGAAATACAGTGAAATATGATTACCATTCAAAGCATCAAACAACCAAACCTACCACTTATCAGCTACAAAATGTCAAAGATGCACTCAACACCAATGAACAACCATCAGAACATTCATATTACTGTTCACTTGGAACTTCTATAACTATAACACAATCTTTGAATAAAAATAAAGCATGGGAAGTTATTGAAGAAACAAAAAAAGATTCAAACTACATTGTGGATGAATATGCTGAGCTCAATCAAAAAGGAAGCAGGACAGCAAATAGAAAACCTATTAACCAACAATATAAATCACCTGAAGAATCAAAAAATCAACCAGAAGAAAAAGAACAAGAAGTAGAAACTAAAGAAGTAATTCAAACAAGAAAAGGTAAAAAAACAGTTGAAAAAAGAGAACCAGGTAAAAAAGGAGTTCAAAAATCACCAAAAGAAAATAATGAAAAAAAAGAAACTGACGCTGAATTTGTTGTGTATGTTCATAAAACACAACCAAAGAATTCTGGAAAGTCATTTCAACAAATGGTTAATAATCATAATAAAGATGTTTATGGTCCAAATAAAAACAGAAAAAGTAAAAAAAGAAAAGAAGTATTGAATAATTGCCACTTGTGAGGGGAGGGTTGTTAGTTGAATAAATATTTACGAGTTCTGTTGTTTTCACAATTCTAATTTGCAAATTTGAACAAATTTATTATTATTTTGATGGAGAAAAAAAAAAGAAAAAGCAGTTCTAAATTTAGAATAACCAATCATATAAAAGTGTGTGAAAAGAAAAAAGACACAAAATGAAAATCAAACCAACAGAAGAAACAGTTATTGAACCAAATACAACTTCCAAGAAGATGAATGTCACCGTCAAAAAAGATGAAATTATTTTCGGTGATGAAAATTCTTCAGAAAAAATTTCAATCTCATTTCAAAGAACTCTTAGAATCCCAGATGACGATAAGATATATCCATTACCACCTTCATTAGGACCCTTTCCAGTTGAAAAAGTTGATGATTATTTGGACAAAGTACCAGAAGAATGGAAAAACCATGGCGGAGTTTTTATACCAATGTACCAAAGAGAAGCAATGTGGATGAAATTTAATGGATCAGAAAAATCACCAAAAGCTGTAAAAGTAGCCATAGGAAAAGTAAATGCTCTTTCTGGAAAAACATGGAATCAAAATTTAAAGAAAGGAGATAATGATTATGTTGTTATTCCAAATCAACCTTGGTTGGACGGAATTAATGCAGGTGATGGTACAGTCAGACAATTTGTTGCTATGCCACTTGGAGGTGGTTATACAGTTGAAGGACAAGTCACTGGAAAAGAAGAATTTGGTGGAATTCAATTATGCGTTTATGACAAAAAAGACAAAAAATTGATTGAAGAACCAATTGTGGATTATCCAATAGAATACCCAGAAGAAGAAATACCAATTATGAAACCATATCCAAAACCACATCCTAAGCCACCAAAAAAACCACATCATCCAAAACCTGTTCCAAAGAGTACATTCGGAAAAGGAAAAAATATTCCTTTTTCAAATTCTGGAATGATAGTTCCACAATCAACACCTTCATTCAAACAATCAATGCCTGTTTGTGATATGGCAATTCCTGAAAGTTATGATTTTGCTCCAATTGAAAAATCAATCAACAGATCAAAGATTGATAAGAAGAAATCCAAACCAATTTCGTCATCTGATGATTTTTATGTTGAAGAAAGACAAAATGCATTTTCAGAAGCAAAAGAAATGGGATTAGCATCTGGTGGTAAAATGAAACAAAAAATCTATAGAGATCAATTTGGTGTTGATTTTTGGGATGAAAATAATTTCGGTCGAGTTTATGTTCATATTGTGAACAGT
The DNA here is from genome assembly GCA_016618085.1 of Neovahlkampfia damariscottae. NCBI lineage: Eukaryota > Heterolobosea > Selenaionea > Neovahlkampfiida > Neovahlkampfiidae > Neovahlkampfia > Neovahlkampfia damariscottae. The sequence continues at coordinate 27,153 of JABLTG010000131.1, read as the reverse complement.
ACGATGTATTCAAAGATTACAGGTAAACCATTACCCGATACACCAATATCAGCACAAACCTATAATGATTTTGGATATGCATGGTATGATTTATGGGATGAAGGAAAATCAGATATAAAAAAATCAAATATTTTATCGAATGTTAAATCAGTCAAAGAGATTGATCAAGAGAAATATGGATATTCAAAACAAAATGATAATTCAATTAAAATTGAAAATGTTGTACAATTAGGAAAAAAAAATCAAAATGAAATAAGAGATGGTGATTGGTAAAAAATAAAATACAAGCCAATAAAAAAGTGATTTAATCTCTATCATCATTTCTTTTTTTTTTGTTATTATTTGCTAAAATGATTAAAATTCTGACAAAAATTGCAACAAAATCAATAAAAAGATCAAGAGAATGTGAAACAAAGTCTCTATCACCTAAACTTGCTTTTTCAATAATCATTTGTGTGTCAAATACAACATAACCCATAAATACTAAAAGACCAAAATACAATTGAATAAAGTAATTAGCATTGCTGTTGAAGAAAATATTGAAAAATGAAAAAAGAAGCATAACTGAAATAGCTGATGAAAGATAACCTCCTAAATATAAAAGTGATCTTCTTTGTGAAAGTATAGCAAATCCAGCAAAACAAGCAAAAATTGTAGTTGTGGCTAAAAACGCAACTACAATTAGCATTGGGTCAATTTGAATAACATGATCAATTAAAGAACCAATAGAAGCACCTTCAAAGAATCCAAATGTGAATAAAAGAGTAAGTCTCTGTTTAAAATTAGTAAATTAATTTTTTTTTTTTTTTTTTTACTGTTGCTGGTGAAGTTGTTGAAAAACCGGTAAAAACAACACCTAAAAGTAAAAAGAAAGCTAATACTCCACTAATTGTAGTACTAAAATTTGTTATTATTTGAAAGTAAGCACCGAGTGCTGATATTGCTACAAGTCCGGTCAAAGTAGCGAAGACTTTGGATAAATGTCTGGTTACTGCGAGGTCAAGGTTTGTAAAATCGCTTATTGTTTTCATTGAGAATGATTTTGTTCTTCTTCCGAATACTGAGTCCATAGTGTCCATTTTTTTGTTCTGTTTGAAGTTTCAATCTCCGTTGTTTTTAAACTGATTTTTTTGATAAATGATTGGTTCGGAATTTTAAAGTTGTGTCAACGTGTTTCCTCGGAATTGGTCAGATAAATGGAGAAGATAAATTTTAGTTTAAAACAGAGAAAAAAGAAGAATTTGAATATTTCTAAATTTAACATTTTTCAAAAAGAAATGATTGGACAATTTTCTAATTAGGAAACCCTAATGTCAGAACAAAGTTTTCTCAAAAGTTTTGCATTTGGGAGTATTTCATCTGTAATACCAGTAAGTAAAATATCAAAACCCAATGTTGAAAGAATTCTCTAGTTTTTTACACAAAACAATTTACAGTCAAAGAAATAGTTCGAACAGGATTTATTCAAGGGTCAGTCTTTGCGTTCAAAGACTCAATAAAATCAATACTACCAAAAAATAACCCAAAAGAAAATTTCAGAAAAAGCTTTGTGTTAAATTTTATTGCTGGATCTTCAGCATCTTTTTTAACTTCAATAATTTCCAAACCATTATTTCCACATAAAATAACTGTTGTAAATGAACAATTAAAGAACATGAAATTCTCAGAAATCATCAAAAGTCGTTATCAAGGATTTTATCTTCAAGCAATTCCTTTGTCAATTTTCAGAGGATTTTATTTTGGTATTTATGACTCTTTCAGGGATTATTATCAATTTAATTTTAAAAATAATTTTGTTAATTCAATTATTTCAAGCTTTATAATTGCTGAATGTTCCAGTTTCACTTCTCAATTTGTTGGAAATGTAGTTTCAACATTTTATCTGAATTTTGCTCAAAATCATAAAAATCCAAAAACAACATTCAAAGAAATAGCCAAAAATGAAGGTTTGACACTGAATATTTTCTTATTCACATTCCAATAGGATTGTTTCAACACTTCAAAAAAATTCTGTTTTTACACAAATTTGCTCCTGCCTTTGCATTGGTTTTCTATGATCAGTTGAAATATTGGAGTTGAATAATACTGTTTTTTGATCTCCAACACAAAAAACTGACATGGAGAATACATATTTTTTCTTGTTGGATTTCACAGTGAGGTTTAAACAAGAACATGCCCAAGTCAAGGAATTGTCGTGCTCAAAAATAAAGTGAGATCCTGAAATTAATTAATTGAAATGTTTAATCATAAAATTTAAAAATTATATCATTTGGAACTTCAAATCCGCAACCAAACCATTTTCCAATTTCTTGTTTCAAAATGCTACTTTTGAGTTGATATAAATACAAACTGAAGATGATATTATCTAAGATGAATTGTTCAATGAATTCAATGTTTACCTTCCAATGAAATTTTCTGAATACTACTATTTTCGTTCATTGATTCAACTAGAAATTTAGCTCCAATATTTGTGATTTTGTTTTCTGAAATTTTGAATCAAATTTATTGAATTTATTACCTGAAAGGTGTAATTGTTTTAGGGTTTTTGTATTTTGTATTGCCCATGCAATATCTTGTGTTCCTTTGTCACCAATTGAATTTTCTGTTGACAAAGAAATCAGTACTGAAAAAATTGATTACTATTTAGATTCAGGGATGTTAATGAACTGTTTTTTAATATTATTTTCGATATAATTCCTGCCCCTTCGTCTCCGATTTTTTTTATTCCTGAAAAGGAAGTTACAAGAAATTTTTTTTTAAACCTTCCAAATTCAAGGTTGTCAATCTTGTATTTTCAGATAAAGCTATGTGAAAGTTCTTTAAACCTTGAATTTCAATGGGATTATCTTTTGACTTTAAATATTTTTTTCTTACGGTTTAATGATAAAATCTCCAAAGAAGGATTTTTCCTTAAGGCATTTGCCAAAAAACCAGCACCTTCATCCGATACAATATTATCTATATATAGTTTTAAACATATTTATGATCTAATTACTGTTCAGATACAACTCTTTTAATTGTTGATTTTCCAATAATATTTCTGCCAAATTTTTAACACCTTCATCTTGAATTTGGTTTTCAGAAAGATTCAACTCTTCAATAGATTTATTATATTTCAACATTATACTTAAGTTATAAACCCCTTCATTTGTGATTTTATTACCTTTCAGAAAATTAATTTTTTTTTTTTTACTTGCCAAGTTGATCACTTTCACGGAAGTATTCTTCCTCAAAACAAGTGAAAGTGGTTCAATTTGTGAATCATTTACCGCTTTGTCTTTAAAAAAAATTTGAAAAAAATGAAAAAACAAACTGTAAAGAAGTAGAAGTGTAATTTGATTTTTGTGTAGTTGGTAAAAATGCCATTTGAGAAAACTATTTTTTTCTTCTTTGAAGAAGGCAATGAATTCTGGATTTATTTTTATTTTTTCTTCTACTTGTCTGTTTAACCATTCTAATTCTCCTAGTTCTTCAATGGTCTCGGATGAATGATCAAAGTTGGAGTGTTTTATTCCCATTTGTGCATAACAGAAAAATGAATTTCATTGGTGCAAATATTTAAATATAATATCGTCAATTTTTAGAATAAAGAATTTCTCAAAAACTAAAAATTCTTTATTCTTCATATGATTGGACAAGAGAAATATTCACAGTCCAAAACTGGACAAACTAACTTGTTGCTGTTTACAGATTCTTCATTTTTATGTAAATGAGAAACTCAAATCTTTTTTCAGTTCGAAATGATAAGGAAATGACTTCTTCAATTCAACTCCAAAAAATATTGATTTGATTTCATACAAATAGAAATCAAAGATATCATTATCTTTGATTAAATGTTAAAAAAATAAAAAAAGAAGGTTACTTTCAAGTGATAGTTTTTCTAATTTCACATGTTCATTCATCAAATCAATTAAGAAATTTGCACCTAAATTTGTAATGCGATTTTCTGTTTATTTAGAATCAATTTTTTATTTTTGGTTTACCTTCTAAATAAAGTTCTTTAAGATGATTGTTTTTTTTCAGAGAGATGGAAATAGCTCTTATTCCTTTGTCTCCAATTTCATTTTCTTTTGTTTTTAAAAAATCAAAAAAAAAAAAGTTGTTTACTATTCAAATTAATACTTATCAATGGTGTATTCATTAATATTAAAGTTGAAAATGCTATGGCACCAGTGTCACCAAATTCTTTCATTCCTGAAATTTTTAAGTGGAAAAAATTTTAACCTTCAAGATTAACAGTCTTCAGAGTTGAATTTTCATACAGCCCACTTACAATTTTCTGTATACCATTTATTGTTATTGGATTAACTTTTTAATTTTCAATAATTTTTTTTCTTACAGTTTAATGATAAGATCTCCAAAGACTGATTTTTTTTCAGCATATTTGACACAGCATCAGCACCTTTATTATCAATAAAATTATCTAAAACCAATATTAAATAAAAACTAAATGTGGTATTACAGTTCAAATACAACTCTTTTAATTCATAATTTTCAAATAAAGCATCTGTCAAAATGCTCACTTGTTCGATTTTATTTTCAGAAAGATTCAACTGAGCAACAGGTGTCCCATATTCAAAAACTTTGCTTAAATGAAAAAGACTTTCGTCTGATAAAAGATTGCCTGAAGAAAGTATATTATAAAAATTATTTTTTTTTACAAGCCAAGTTGATAATTTTTACAGAAGAGTTTCCTTGAAGAACATTAGTCAGAGCTTCCAATTGTATATCATTCACACGTTTATCTATAAAAAAGTTAAATATAATTTTTTGTTGAGAACTGTAGAGTAAAATCATGGTGATCGTATTTCGATGAATTTCAAAGAAAAATTTCTTCAAAAATTGATTTTTTTCATCTTTGAAGAATGCAGTGAATTCATAACTAACCATTGCATGATCTAAAGTTTCTTTACTACGCCAAAAATTTTCAACTTCTTCAAAGTTATCAAAATTCTCTGATGAGTGTGTTGAACCCATAAGAACAACAGGATTGGATGAAAAACAAAACCAAAAAGTGTCTTTAACAAAACCAAAAAGTATCTTTAACCAGAAATTACTTTTTGTGAGAAACTAAATTTTGAAATGTGAAATGTTGTTTGACGAAAAATGAATAAAGTTTGTTTTTTGTTTTTTAAGCTTAATTTCAAAAATTGTTTATTTTTTTTTGTTCATTCCGATATCAAAATGTTTACATCTTTTGATTTGGACTTGATGAGTTTGTTTGCAGGATTGACAAGTGAGTTTCAATAAAATCTTTTTTGTTGTTTTAGCTTTTTTTTTGAAGATTGGTTTTGTTTGACCACCAAATCCAGCTTGTTTTCTGTCGTAACGTCTTTTACCTTGAGCAAATACTGAAGCTTTTCCAGCTTTATATTGTTGAACTTTGTGTTTTTTATGACTCTTACAATTTCTACCTGAACAATAGGTTTTCATTTCTTTTGGAAAACTGACCTAAACAATTATTAGTTTCAAAATTTTTTTTTTCTCACCATCTCTTCTACTCTGCTTGTTTTTGACTAAAGGACCAATCAAATTACTTCTGTAAAAATGGACCAATCAAATAAACTTTCCAGATTTTTTTTTGAATAAAATTTTTAAATTTTTAATCATCATAAAATTTTTTGTTGTTTTTTCTCAATTTTTTCAAAAATCCACCTTTCTTTTTTTCCTTCTTTTTTTCTGATGGTTGATTTTCATCCAATGAAGCAAATGTTGGTGAGAAAGTTACATCATGAGAATTTTCATCATTTGAAGTTTCATTTTGAATTACTTTTTGTTTTTTATTTACATGATTTTCTGGTGCTGATTCATCATCATCATCATCTAAATCAATTTTTCTTTTCAATTTTTTTGGAGTTGGAGTTGGAGTTGTAGAACCTGAAATAGAATCATCATCTTCAATTAAATTTTTTGATTCTTCTTTTTCATCATTATCATCATCTAGAATTTGACTTTTGAATATTGAAATCTCATCTTCATCATCATCTAAAATTTGACTTTGTTTTTCAATTTTTGATGGTAGTTCATCATCATCATCATCTAATATCTGACTTTTTATTGGATTTTTTACTTCTTCAAAATCGTCATCTAAAATTTGACTATGAACTATTTTAGTTTCTTTTTGAGTTGATTTGTTTGAAACTGGATCAATTGAAATATCGTCATCAAATAAAATAGGACTTCCTACTGAGATATCAGAAATACCTAATGAATCATAATCATTATTCACAATGAATCTGTTTGCATTAAATGAATTATCATCTGTATTTCCAGTTGGAATTTCTTCTTCTTCTAATAAATTTGAACTTGCTTCTGATGTTTGAGAAGCAGCGAAATCTTGACTTTGTGATTTTTCAGGAGATATTTTATGAGATGATGATCCTGTATTAATTGATGAACTGTGTGATGCTAAATTTCTTTTGTTCAGTGAATAAGCACTTTGTTGAGAATTTGAACCGTTTAAAGAAGTTAAATTTGTTTGAGGAATTGAACTAGCAGATTTTTGAGTTGATTGTTTTGAATCTGGTTTTGGAACTGACAATTTTTGTGATTGAGTTCCAGAGACAACAGAAATTGATGATTTTTGAGTTGAATTTTTTTTTGCAATTGGATTTTGAAATGTTGGTTCTGTATGAGCATAAATTGAACTTTGAGTGGATGGTTTTTTTGATCTTTGATTTAAGAAATTTTTCATCTGTTTTTGTTCTTTTCTTTGTTCTAAATGACGATCAAATTTTGAATTTGTTGCAATAATTTCATCTTCACTATCCATATCAATTTCATTTAAACCGAATGCATCTTCTTCGTATTGAGTTCCTTGTTCTCTATCTTTTCTTTTTTCTTCTTCAATTAAATGTGAAAAATCAAAGTCTTCTGTGATACTTTCTTGACTTTCTTCGAATTCTTCTTCAGATAATCCTAGTTTTTCCAAAACGACAGCTTCATGGTTTCTGTATTCTGAATCTGGTGTATCTGGAAATGAAGAATGCAATACTGAATAAATACCCAAAAGATTTGACATATGTAATGATGAATCAATAATTAAAACAGAAAATATGGCATCTTGAATTGTCACTTCTTCACGAAACATCAATCTTGCATGTGCTTGAGCTAATCTCACAAGAGATTCTAACAATCTAATAGTAGTTCTAGCAGCAATTCTATCTGACATTTTTCTTTGTAATTGATAATATTTCGTTAGAATCTCACCACTTTCTCTTGTGATTTTTGGTTTGATATTATTTTTAACATAACCAAAATATGCTTGTAACTTTTCAAATGACCAGATATTTTTTGTGTCCAAATCATCAAATTGTTGTTCTTCTTTTAAAATGAAATTTGATACTTTTGTGTCCCATTCTTCATCTTGTGTATCCAATAAAATTAAAACTAAGTCAAATCTTGATAATAAAGGACTGGCAATATTACAATTTACAGAAAGAGATGATGATAAATCATATTTTCCCTTTGGATTTGTAGCGGCAATTACTGTGGTTCTTGTGTTCAATTTACAAACCAAACCTGCTTTTGCAATACTTAATGTTTGTTGTTCCATTGCTTCATGTATTGTAGCTCTATCATGTTCTCTAATTGAATCAAATTCATCAATACAACAAACTCCTCCGTCAGCGAGTACCAATGCACCTGCTTCTAAAGTCCAATCACCACCAACATCTTTTGTTGCCATTACAGTTAATCCAGCAGATGTAGTTCCAATTCCATTTGTTAAAACATTTCTTGGAGACAGTTTTGAAGCATATTTCAGAAACTGACTTTTCCCTGTTCCTGGATCACCAATAAGTAAAAGATGTGATTCACCACGTATTTTAGTTGAATCTTTCATCATTTGAACTCCTCCAATTAATGTTAAAGCAACTGATAATTTAACCAAGTATAATCCATATATTTGAGGACACATGCTCTTTAAAATTAAATTCCTTCCAGTCAATGGATATTTCTTGTAATGTTCCCAGAATTGTTGAAATTCTCTTTTTTGTTCTTCTGTTACATTCAATGTTCCCTTTGAAGCATTATTTACAATTACGTTATTTGCCAAAAGTATCAATTCAATATCACATCTTGAATCAACTTTCATTGATTTCCATCTTCTCAAAACGACTCCAATGATTGTTACGTCATCACCTGCTTTACAAACATCAACTAAGTCATCTTCAAGTACAATATTAATAGATCTAGGAATTGAACCAACTTGAAGCATTGAAACTTTATCTTGAATTCTTATTTCTTGATAGTCTCTACAAAGTTCAGATTCTTGAATTGGTTTGAAATTATCTCCACTACAACCAAGTTTTATGCATTGAGTTGGTTTATTTATTGTATTTCCTCTTTCAATATCAGCTTTTACAATAATTTCTTCTTTACAAGTTTGACAAATATAAGTTCTTTCTGCTTGAAGCATTTTTACTGAACCTGTTCGAATTACAGTTCCAGATACACTTATAAAGTGATTTGTGTCACTTGATCTAATATTACTCACTGTTGATTTACAATTTTCGGAAGTCATCGGCAAAGAAGAAATTCTTGAAAAAATTTTTAAATTTTTTTTTTCTACCTTCCATGAACAAAAGGTTTATAAAGATAACCTTCTGTTCCATCCGATTCTTTGATCATTTTCCTTTGTACTTTTTTTATACCTTTTTTTTTATAAATTTTTGTTCGTCGTTTTTTACCTTCATTAAAATATTCAAATATTTCTATAGGATATGCAAATAATAGTGTACCAAGTCTAACACTTGTATTCATTAAATCAAGGCCATTTGCGGTAATGGTAAAATGAAGAGAGGTGTCTTCATCAGAAAGTATATCTTCAAGCTCTTCTTTATGAGCTCTTTCAACATAATTCATGAAAGCATCAATATATTCTTCCGATGATATTGTTTCTTTGTTGAAAATTGTGTAAACAGACATCTTGTTTGTTTGATACAACAAAGTATTTTGATCTTGTGATTGGTGGAATTGGAAAAAAATTTTCAAATTTTTGTAAGAAAAAAATTTGTTTGTTCAAAGAATGACTTACAAGTTTATATTATTTGCAAAGATGAAAAAAGCTTACAACACTCCCGGTTCCCAGGTGGTCTCCCACCCTAGTACTAGGAGAGCCTGTAGGAGCTTAACTTCGCAAATCGGACGGGATGCGGTGTATTCTCCTAAGTATGGCCGTAAGCGATGGTAAAAATTAAAAACACAAAGTGATCCAGAATCATTGTTGCATGACAATATGAGAATCAAATTAGAAAACAACCAACCCGACTATGATGAAGGGATTTACAATGTTGCATCTGATATTTCTCGTGGATTTGAACAAGAACATATGGATCGTGATTTAACAGCTGATAAAAGAATAAAGAAGAACGTAGAAAATCACAATGACCATAAAGGATACAAAGGATTAGCAGATGGTTATAGAATGCATATTAAAGCATTACAATCAAAATAATGATCTCGTTCTTTTTTGTGAAGATTGTATAAAGAAATATCAAAATCAAACTGGTCAAAACATAAAAAGAGTGAAAAACATTTAATCAACTCAGGAAAAAAAGAAAAAGTCAAGAAGGAATACATTTGTGAACACGAAGATTGTTTAAAAACTTTCACTACTGCTTCCAATCTCAGTAAATGCAAAAAGAATATTCATGAAGATGAAAAAAAATATAATTTAAATGTATTGTCTGTGATGAATATTTTCAAGACTTCTGGTATGCAAAAGAGCATCATTTAAGTCAAAGCCACATGAAAGTTTTATTTGTCACAACGTACATGTTATCCAGAATACAAGGCAAAAACAAGAAATTAATGGATGCTTTTTATGTTGATGAAGAAGATAAAAAATATTTGAAAAATTTAGTGGTTCCAAATCACGACTACCCTAATCTCGATCAAAAAACGATTTTTATCAATGAAAGTGGCCTGTATTCTCTCATATTACCACCCTTATGAAAGGATTTTGATTGGTCAATAAATTCTATTTTTGTGTTTTTTTCTAAATATAATCTGACGTGTTTATTTTACTTTCAAAAGTGGTTTGATGAAGTTTAAATTGATTGAGAAAAATTGTCCAATCACGTTGCTTTAGAAAGTTTTTTTTGTCTCACTTTAACAAACAGGCCAACACACAATTCCAGTTAACCAACAATATCAACTTTGATGGATAATGTTTTTGTGATTCAATAAAAGTTGATTTTAACACTTTCTTTAAAGTAATATTATCAATAGCAATTGAAAGAAAAAATATGTCTTCTGGAAGTGAATTTTTATAAATTGAATTTTGGTGAAGAATTAAAGTTTGAATTTTGTTAGAAATTTGTGTTCTCATTTGAACAACACTTGAAATTTCAAATGATTCAAATATTCTAGGCACCACAATGAAAAAAAACATTTATTTTTATCTCATTTACAATTGGTTTGAAAATCATTTGCATTCCATGCTACATTGCTGATTGATTGAGATATCATAAATGTCAATATTATCAAGAGTTTTTACAATAACATTATTTGAATTTTTTGCAAATTAAGCATTTATTTTTTATAAAAATTTATCATACAAACCCCCAGATTGCTCCATGAATAGTGTGATTACAAGGAATAATTTGAAAATACTTTAAAATTGGTAATAAAGAAACACCAACACCAGCACTTTTTATCACAATACCCATCATCTTTTGGGGAACATTTTTAGTTGGGTTTCGGCCAACAATTATTAAAGACACAACCATGTTGAAATGAAAGCTTTTTGATTCAAGGGTTTTTGCTTTGATGATGTATGAATAAACCAATGAATAACTTTAAAAAACATTGGACATAATTCAGCAATTTGTTTAAACATATTTGACCAAAATATTTCATTTACACCAATGATATTAATATCTTTTTTTTGAAACAAATTTTGAATAATTAATTTTTGTATTTTCTCCATAAACGTTAAATACAAAATCTCACTGATCTTCCAGCTAGTGTTTTTTTATCATTTTCAATTTCTTTTAATGTGTTTTTTAATTTAGAAATAGATTTTTTCTAATTTTCAATAATTTTAAAATATTTTTTTCTTTCAATTTGAAAAAATAAAGTTTAATTCTGAATAGTTTGTTCAAGAGTTTGAATTTGAGTTTTTAAATTTATAATTGTTTGATTTTGAATTTCCAATTGGCTGTTAAGCTCTTTATTTTCTTTCCAAATAGAAACCAATAATTTTTTGAAAATTCTAACTGTTGGGCTTTTTTGTCAAATTTTCAACAAGAAATCTACTTCTGGTGGAATTCTATCCCAATAAAACCTTTCTTTTTTTTCTGTTGACACAAAGTAGTTGAGTGAACGCTTTGACCAATCAAAATACCTGAATGTACTTTTCATGGATCTTCAGCAGTATTATCACTCAATACTTATATCAACAAACTGAAGAAGAAGAACTAGTAGAAGAGGAAAAGATAGAATTAAACAAAAAAATGTTTTCAGAGTTGTTTGAACAGAAACTGCTTTTACAAAAGTACAAAAGAAAATTCAAACAATTTCATAACAAAAAAACTCATTCGTTCAAATACTTCTTACCTGCAATATCAAAAATTGACAAAGAAAAATTGAGTCAATACTCAAAGATATAGTAAGACTGAGGTATGTATTGACTTTTTTAGTGATTTATTTAAAAGGAGAAAACATTTTTCTTTTCATTATTTTTCAATGGCGCTTCACATTTGTAATAACCCAATATTATTGGATTATTTTTCAGAGTTTAAGATTTTACCAAGAATACTTAGGGAGAATTTTGATGATATTAATATTAAGGTGGCTTTAGATTATTTTTTAGATAGAATTTCATTATTGCATGACTATATGAGAATTAAACCTAATACAGAATTCATGACTCAATTAATGAAACAATTTGAAAAATTAGAATCAGAATTATATACCTCAAAGACTCTTTTATATTTATTACAAAAAAATGAAATTGAATCCAAAAATGAGTTCATGTCAGACGTTAAAAAACAACTTCAAATGATTTCACATAAAACACAAAAGTATGAAACAACCATATGGGTAGAAAATATGAAAAGAAGGAAATACAATGGTTCACTAAAATTTTCTCCTGGACACATAAAAAAGAATCCAAGAATCGTGAAAATGTCATTAGCAATAACTGTCAAAAATTTCAAATTTATTGATCAATCATTTAAGGATGATGAAGAATTTATTGACTGGGTTTATGCAAATTTTAATCCAGCTAAAGTTTATATCCATCTTTCTGATCGCTTGAAAAGTTTTAAAAAATATGCAAAAGTTGTAGAAATTGATCCAAACATTTTTCCAAAATTACCAGTTCAATTGAGATCTGATTTCGAATTAATTTTTGGAATGTTTGATAAAAACCAATCTACAGTTTCTAGGAAAACAAATTTAGCTTTAGATTTGAAATTATTGACAAAGCGTGAAGACGTTCTTAGATTGGTCAGTTATCCTTCTTTCGATTATTTTTTACTTGGTTATGTTCAAAGATTATCTCGAGATTTTGCAATGGCTGCGATAGTAGCAAATGGATTTCGATTCACTTATCTTTATGTTGACTTCAAATCTGATATTGAATTTCTCAAAGCTTCATTGGTCAGTAGTTCAGGTTATTCATTTACCTACTTTGATTCAACAATAAAAAAGAATTATCAACTCATTTTGCAGTTTATAGAAATATCTCCGGATGTTTTTCGACAGATATATAATGGATTCAAAACAAAAAAAGCGTTCAAAATATTTTTAAAGAAAAATGAAAATGTGTTGTTTGGTGTTTCATTTGAAATTCCTTTGAAATTACAAATGGATGAAGAATTATTGAAATTTGGAATGAGTTATCGAAAAGAAAATATTAATTATTTTTCTCCATTTAACAAATTATTTTTAAAAGGTATTTTGATTCATTTAGATCATATTTTTCTTGATATTTTATTCAAATTTCCTAATAAGTTATTAAAGGAATATTTCAATCGACGAATCGATTTGAAGTTTGTTCAATTTTTCAAAAGAAAAATTTTCTTATTTGAGGAATTATTTAATCATTTAAACAAGACAAAAATCACTGAACGAATTGATTTGAATTCTATTGAAGTAGAACATACAGAGAAAAAGCCTTTGATGAAATATGCAATGAAATTGAGAAGAATTTATTTGAAGTTAGTTTTTGATGAAAAAATTAAAAGGTTACATAATTTAAATTTTAATTTTTTGAATTTTGAAAAATAAAAACAAGACAATAAAAATTTGAAAAATATAATAAAAATTCATTGGTCAAAAAAACTACTTTCTGTTAACATGAACAAACTGCTTTTGTTGGTGTTGTTTTGTGTTTTATTTTTTGTCTCTTCAAATTCAAAATGGTATGACACAGGACACTGGACAACAGGAAAAATAGCTCAATATTTTATCAATTCAAACGTTAAGGAAAAAATGAAAAAATTATTTAATGATGAAAGACTTGGAGCTCAAGCAACTTGGGCAGATGAAATAAAAAGAGAACCACAATGGAAATTTTCAAGTTCTTTACATTATGCTGACTTCCATAACAACTCTTGTGCATTTGTTCCTAGAACAGATTGTAAATTACCAGAAAGTTGTGTTGTTGCAGGAATTTATAATTACACACAAAGATATGAAAAATATTCACGTGTTTCACCAGAATCAAATCAGACAAAAGAAGAGTTAAAAACAGCTTTAAGATTCATCATCCATTTTCTCGGAGATATACATCAACCATTACATATAGGAAGAGCAGAAGATTTAGGTGGAAACTTGATACATGTTTACTTCTTTGGACATCGAAAAAGTTTTCTTTTTTTATTTAACATTTTTTAGATTTACATCAAGTTTGGGATGGTGAGATTTTAAAACACAGAGTTGACAAAAATTTTAATTCAAACCAAGATTTATTTATAAAATATGTTGTTGAAAAATATACATCAACTGAATTTTTAAATCAAACTCATTCTTGGTTAAAATGTTCTGATGAAAAAAAAAAAATTTGTCCTGAAGAATGGGCCAATGAATCGGCCGGAATTGCTTGTAAAAATGTTTATCAAAATGCTACAGAAGGATCTTTTTTAAATGAAACTTATTATGAACAAGGATTTCCAATCATTGAACAACAACTTATGAAAGGAGGAATACGATTGGCTTATATTTTAAATTTACTCCTACCTATGATTGAAGGAGGTGAATGTGAAAATTCAGAAGTTGTTCAATGGTGGGAATATATCTTGTATGGAACTATTTCTCTCTTTTTAATTTGTTTTGCTGGTTTAATGTCAGGTTTGACTTTAGGACTTCTTTCAATTGATCCAATGCAACTTTCAGTTTTAAAAAGTGCTGGATCACCAAGAGAAAAAAGATTAGCAGCAAGAATTGAACCTGTAATTTCAAAGTAAATCACAAAATTTTTTTTTGACATTTTTCAAGTCATCATTACTTGCTTGTTACTCTATTATTAATGAATGCATTGGCGATGGAAAGTTTACCTTTGTTTCTTGATAAAATTGTGCCAGGTTGGTTGGCCATTGCAATTTCAGTTTCTATGGTATTACTGTTTGGAGAAGTTATTCCACAAGCAGTTTGTGCTAGATATGGACTTGAAATTGGAGCTTATTTAAATTATTTTGTGTTGTTTTTAATGGCAATTTCATTTCCTATAGCTTTTCCAATTTCATTGTTATTGGATAAATTACTTGGGAAAGATCATTTAACATTTTATCGAAGATCACAACTGAAAGAAATCATTGATATTCATGGAGATGAAGAAAACTCAATGGAACCAGAATCAGGACCACTTTCTAAAAATGAAATTCAACTTATGAGAGGTGCTTTGGAACTTCATGAATTAGTAGTTGAGAAAAGAATGAAAAAATTAGAAGATGTTGAAATGATTGAAATTGATTCAAAAATCGATGATGAACTGTTTGAAAAGGTTAATAGAAGTAATTTTCATCTTTTTTTTAACTTGAATAGTTGGATATACAAGAATTCCAGTTTACCAAAAACATAAAAAGAATATCATTGGATACTTGGTAACCAAATTATTAATTGGAATTTCAAGTGAAGATAATCTTTTAATATCAGATATAAGGATATTTGATGCTTATTATGTTGAAATCTATGATGATTTATGGACTGTTTTTCATGAATTAATTAAAGAAAAAAAACATTTGGGATTCGTTAAAATGGATGACTCAAATGATGTTGTTGGTATTATCACAATTGAAGATATTTTGGAAGAACTTTTAAAACAAGATATTACAGATGAAATAGATGATTTGAATGAAAATAAATTTTAATGAAATTCTGATCCATCCGCTGTTGAGCAAGTGATTTTACCTTTTTTAGTGATTAATGGAATTCCAGAAAGTGTTGGAAGTCCATTTTGAATTGAAAAATTTGGAACAACTTTTTCCCATTGTTTTGCTGTTATTCTATCAACTGCAGGTTCTTCTTCCGCTCCTTCAAGGATAACTCTATCTCCAAGCTTTTTTTTTTTGAATTTTAATTTTTTTTCTTACTTCTGATCCTTCAGGTGGTGTTAATAATGATAACTCTTTTGTATTAATGTCAGTTGATGCAAATAACATAACTTCTGATGGTTCACCTTTTAATTTTATTGGTTTCAAATTTATAATAGTAATCACCAAACGATTCAAAATATCTTCAGGTTTATATGATTTTACGATACCAGCAACAAGTGGTTTAATCTCATCACCAACATCAACTGAACATTTCATCAAAGAATCTGCATTTGGATGATTTTCAGCTTTAACAATTTTTGAAACCTAAATGTCATTTAAATTATTCTTTTTTACTTGAATTCTTGTTCTTCCAAAAATTATTTTTGGATCATCTGTTTGTTCATTTTTTTTTGGTTGTGGTTGTTTTTTTTTTTCTTTTTTTTCTTGTTGTTTTTCTTGTTTTGGTTGAATTTCAGAAATTAATTCATCAAGTTGTTTTAATGATTTTGAAAAACTCATTTTTTTTTGTTTAACTTTTAAACCAACCAAAACTCTTCTCAAAAACATCAAATTTTATTGGTCAAATTAAAATTGAAGTAAAAAAACTGTCAAAAAAATTTTTTTTATTTTTTATTTCTTGGTTCAAGTATCAAAGATTCATCAAATAATTTTTTATCATCCATTTCAGGAGTTTCTTTTATAGATTGAGTTAAAACGAAATTCAAATAAGGTAATCTAGCCAATTGATAAGTATTTTGTTGATAAAATTGAATTCTCAAAATAGTCTCAGAAAATAATCTTCTTTTAAAAAAATTGATTAATTTCTTATCATTATACTCAAGAGTATCAGGATTACCATCTGTAATAAAAGTCAATTCAGTCAAATAAACACCAATGAAAGGAACAGTTGGATAAGCAGCAGCTTCTTTCAATGCTTTTTTTAATTCTGTATAAGGTGGTTGTGTTACTAATCCTTTTGTATGTTCATAAATTTTCATATCTGAAGATTTTAAACCATCCCATGTTTTCTTTAATCTATGAATACCAGCAGAATCCAATGCAGAAATGATTTGATAAATAGTTGTAAAATTGAAGTACTTTTCAACACAATATTTTGCAATGTCTAAAAATTTTTGAAGGAGTAATTGTCTTCTTTTTAAATCTTTCTCTTGTAAGATTATATATTTAACCCAATGAGAAACATAATTAAAACGATCAGTGATTGCAACTATATTTGGTGCTAAATCTAATTTATTTGGTTTTGACCAACCTAAACCAAAACATTCTTTTGGTTCAATATTCTTAAATAATTCAGTTTCAATAATTGTTAATTGTTTTGCTAATTCATCTGATGACCATTCTAAAATATTAAATTCATAATCAAATGGATTTGGTATTTTTTGAAATTTACGAAATTTCATAAATTGATGAATATTAACTTTTGGTTTTACAAGTTTTTCAAGTTTAACATTTTTTGGTATTTCAAATTCTTCTTTGATTTGTAATTTAAATTGATTCTCTTCAACTGCATTTAATAATTTAAAAAGTGTATATCTTTTGATCTTATTATGTGCAGTATTGAATTTTGAAATCATTATATTATTATCTAGAAATTTGATTAATGTTGCAATACTTGAATTATCCAAATCATAATATCCTCTTTTTAACCAATCAGGAATGAATCCCAAAACGGCAATTTGATGCATCATATTTTCGTTAAAATTTTCTTCAAAAAATGAAATAACATTCAAAAGAACTTGTTTTGAAGTTGCAAATGAAGGATATGTCAAAATAAACATCTTTGGAAAATCTTTTTCAACTTGTCCAACTTGAAATAAACACTCCATTAATTTCTCTAAAGTTGCACCTTTAACTCTTTTTTCTGTATCAAAAAATAAATCAGTTTCATCATTAGTTTCAATTTTTTTGATTCTTGCTACATCTTCCATTGTGTATGGTGCTATTAAAGTTGTTAAACAATCAATCACAATTGGATGTGTTTTCTCTTCTAATGGATGTGTTACATTGGCTAAAACAGCTCCAACTAATTTTCTCCAACGTGATTCCAACTTTTTCAATGCAAAAATTTTTCCCATTTTTACATCTTTCACATCATCATCTCTGACAATCAAATCATCAATATACAACTCCAAAAAGTTTGATAATTTAACAAAAGAGTCAAATTTCAAAAATGCTTCCTTTTCTGAGAAATAATTTTTTGTTTTGTTTAACAAAAGATTCATGAAAATTTCAGAAATTGAATTTAATAATTCATTCAAATTCTCTTGATTTTCTTTAAATTGATCAAAAATTGGTTTTAAATGATCAAGTAAAATACTTAATATATTGTTCAAGTATAATAATGATTCAGTATTTCTTTTATATTCATCATCAAGTACAATTGAAGGATCATCAAATAATGAAGTATGAATCAATACTATTGAATTCAATAAATCAAATAAATTTGTCAATTGGTCAACTTTTAGTTTTTTCATCCAATCATTTAAGGTATCATCATTTTTATTGGAAATTAACCAAAGAAGTGCATCCAAAAAATTTTGAAGTGGAAGATTAATTTCACAGTATTGTAATAAATCATCTGTTTTTACAATTGTAGAAATCAATGACCAATAAGAATCTGCTATAAATTCTTTTGCAGATTTTGATTGATATCTTATATCATCATCAATTTTAGCTAAATGATTGGTAATATAATGAATTGCAGTTTCTCTAATTTCATGATCTTCTTCTTGTTTAATTGCATCTAAAACAGCACCAACATATTTTCCTGCTAAATATTTACATGATTTATCAGCAATAATTGCGATGATATGATCAGAATCAAAAATGATATGAAAGAAATCAAGTTTCCAACCAAAAAATGGATCTTCTAACATTTCAATAAATGGGTATGTTGTTATCACTTCATAAATTTGTGATTTATGTAAAATTGGAATTAGATCACGTATGAAAAGAGCTAAATGTCGATTTGCATTTTTACAAACTTCTGGGTCCTTTTTATAACTTTGAAACATGTTGATACAAAATTCTGTGACAAAATTTTTCAATTGTCCACAGAAATCATCATTCTTTGGGAATTTTTTTGTCCAACCTTGATTATCTGAATAATCAGGAATTGAATTGGTTTTGTTCAAATTAATAGCAATAGATTTTAAAATAACTTCAAAAAAAAAGTAATTGAATTTCCATAAATCTAAATAACTAACAGTTGATTCATCTTTGTTTGATGATGTTTCTTGATCTAAGAAATCTAAGAGCAAATCAAGTAATGTCAAATGAATTGGATTTTCAAACATGAATTCTCTGTATTGATATTTAATATATGAACTTAAACTGAAACTTCTTTTTCCTCCTTCTGATTGGGCAACATTTTTAACAACTCCAATAATTGTTTTTAATGCTGAAAATTGCAATTCTTTTGATAAATCTTTTGGAGCATACTTTATAATGTTACCAATAATTTCAAATAATGAATTCAAAATTTGTGGAAAATGATTAAAAATTGCAGTAAAATCTAATTTTTGAATTTCTTCAAAATTTTTCAATAAACCTTTGAGGATTAACTCCATTGAAGGTGAATTTTTTTCAGTTCTTTCAAAAGTTTGTAAACAACTGAAATATGATTGTAAAACTGAATTTGTCAAATAAATACTTGAAATCACATTATATTGAAGTGTAAATGTTGATTTAGTTAATTCTGATTTTTTCTTAGTTTCTGAAAATGCACCAGATAAACTTTTGAAAACAGGCAATGTTGTTGAAGCATCTGAAAGTATATTTTCATTTTGATAAAGTGGTAAAAATGAGTAACCAATAATATTTTGTTTTTCGTCATCAGTGATATTATAAAATGTGAAAATGATGATTGCTCTTTTATCTAATATAATAGGCAGATCAAACTTTATCTCTTCATAAAAAAATGGATTTTTAGTTGCATGTGTAATTGACGAATGAAAAAAGGTGTTAAGAGCAGCTTCATCATTTTCTCTATAAGAAACATCAAATCCAATAGTTGGATATTTAACACCTGAAATATTTGCACTAAAACTCTCTGGATAAATGAACAATAAATTTTGTAAAGAAATATTTGGGTTTTGAGTATTAGAAAGAGTTGTCATTAATGGATATTTTTCACTATGTTTTTCTAAATCAAACATTTGAATTTCAAAATCAAAATCACCATCAATTCCATACTTGATCTTATTATCCAAATCTTGCCAACCTGCTTTTCCTTTTTTTCTTGATAAAATTTCAAAATAATCAAATTTCTTTGTATCTGGTGGAATTTGATATAATTGATCCATTTTGATCTTTCCAGTATTTAATTTACCATTATCAGTGAACATTTTACAGAAAGTCCAAAAAACTCTTTGTTTAAAATCAGTATCTACTTTAACTTTGATTGCTGAATTACTTGGTTCATTAGCATAAGGAGCCATCGCTTGAGCATGATTTCCACAAAATTTAACTTGTACAGTTAATACTAAATGAATGCTAGGTTTTGCTTGTACACATGAAAATAAAACAGAACTCTTTTCATTGTCTTTAATAATGTCTTTGTTGATAATTTGAAAATTAAAATCTTCAGAAACTTTTCTATTTTCTGAAACATCATAAAGAGCAAGTGTACAATATAAAATTTCATGTGATTTTGTTTTTAAATTTTGACCTAAATGAGTTACTAAAAACTCAACAGAACTTTCATTTGTTAAACTTGTTTTTTTCTTACTCAAAAAATTGAAATGATTGATCCACATATCTTCCACAAAAACTTTCTTCTGTTGGTTTCCAGTCACATGGTTTACAAAAACTTAATAAATTATTTGTAAAATCAATCTTTTCAGTATTGTATAAAACATCAGGTGGAAAAATAGTTTTTGTATTTTCAAGTAAACTACAAATGGTTAAAAAATGATTTCGTTCAAATAATGAAGGATAGAACTGTTTTTCTTTTTTTTTTAATGGTTCTTCATTTGTCTCTGGAACTGATCCAATTACAGTGTGTTTACTTTTTGCTTTTTTTAAAAAAGTACTTCTTCCTAAAGACGAATGTTTCTTTAAAAAACTAACTCCTTCTGAAAGTGTATTTGATGTTGTTGATAATTTTTGTAGACTTTCTCTTTTTGGTGATGTTGTAACTTCTGCTTTTAAATTATTCTCTGAATTAATTCTTTTTATAACAACTGAGTTTGAAACACCTAATTCTTGTACACCTAATAATTTTTCATTTAAAGATATTGAATAGACAATTTCATCATCTTTTTTATCTCCATCTAAAATAAACATATGTGATGTTTCTTTTTTATATCGTAACGGTTCAGGTACGTAAAGTGGTGCATAATGCTCAACAACTTGCCATGAATCAAAAATGTTATGAACCACTTTTCCTGGATGTTTTTTTGCTTGGATAAGATATTCACCATGTTTTTCGTTTTTTAATAAAAATGGAAAATTTCTGGTTTCTACATAAATTTCATCTTTGAATGTTTTCCAATCCATTTCATCGTTTTCTTTTTGTTCTGTGATGTCTTCCATTTTTGATATTTCTCCAAAGACACTCTTCAGAACATTACTCCGTCTTTTTCTTATTCTGTTCCCAGGTTCAGTCATGACCTCAAAATTAAACGACTTTTGTGTGAGATAGTTTAAACCAATGAAAATGTTGCAGTTTTTTTTTTTGATTCCAATTTATTTTTTTTGAAAGGTTGACTGTATATTTTTCAAAAAAATTATTCATTTTTGATCGTTTTTTTTTGTTGACCAATTATCTTTCTGTCTTATGTTGGAAGAAGACATGGTTGAAGATCTTGAAGATGAAGTTAAAAGAATTTCATTGACAGAAAAAGACAGTGATGAAGAAAGTGAATATGATTTAACGTTACCTGAAACAATGAAAGCTATTTTTGTTGAAGCATACCAACAAGAGTGTCAATTATCAACTGAAATTGAAGTTCCTGAAATTTTCATACAAAATCAAGCAATAGTAAGAGTTCTCAATGTTGGTCTGAATATGTTTGATGCTAAAATTTGGAACGGAGATTTTGGTTTACTTCCAACGTTATATTTTCCAAATGCTATCCTTGGAAGATCATATTCTGGTGTTATTGTTGCTGTTGGTACAGAATCAAAATATGAAATTGGTGAGAGAAAAAAAAAATTAAAAAAAAATTAGGTGATGAAGGTTGGAAAAATTTACTTTTAAAAATCATTAGTTTTTGGATTACTTTCAGAGGAAGGTCTAGGAACTTTAAAAGAGTTTTGTTTGATAAATCCTTCAGAAACAAATTTAAAACCTGATTGTTGGAGTTTTGAAGAAGCTGCTTGTATACCAGTTGACACATTGGCAGCATGGCAAGCACTAAAACTTCATGATTTTGAACAAGTAATTATTCCATTTTTTATTGACTTCTAATCACCAATAGGAAGATCAAGTTGTTTATGTTCATGGAGCAAGTGGTTTTATGGGCCAATGGATTTGCTTTTTCGCAAAATATTTTGGCGCCAAAGTATATGCATCTTGTCGTGGTGAAAATATGGAAACTTTAGAAAAACTAAACGTTGATAGAGTGATCAATTATGAAAAAGAAGATTTTCTAAAAGTTCTGTTAAAAGAAGAAACTGAATACGTTAGTTTTTTTATTGATTTAGTTGATGATCCTACTGCCCAAGAAAAAATAATTCAAGTATTATCTTCAAGTGGTACATTTGTCACTGCAATACCTGAAAAATATGTAAATACTTTTGGTGAATCTATATCTTATGGAATTTCATATGCATGGAAGAAACTAGGTTCTTTTATTTGGTCACCAAGTTATTATCAATTATGGATTGAAGAATCATCTGATGGTTTGATGATTTTATTCTAATTCTTTTTGTTTAGATTTAAATGAGATTATGGATATTTTATTGGAAGAGGAAATGAAAGTTGACGTTGAATGTGAAGTTGATTTTAATCCTAAGGAAATTACAAGAGCAATGAAATATTTATTGTCTGGAAAGGCGAAAGGAAAATTAGTTGTAAAAATAGAATAAAGTTTAAAATTGTGAAAAGACCTTTGATATCTATTAGTTACTAACAGTAGTTGGGATATTTTTCATCATTTTCTGTAATCTAGAGGAGATATTCTATTAGTTTGTTCCCTTTTTTCTATCTTTTATCCTGAAAATGTCCCATACTTTTAAAAAATTCAAGTGCCAATGAATTGAAAACTTTTTCTCCTCTTTATTGAATATTGCGAAAAACATGTTTTGTGCTGAAAGTAAATTTGGATGGTAAATCAAAAGTTATTTTTTTAATTTTTACTGAAAATTCATTGAGGTTTCCATTGGAGGGATTTTGGTATTTTTAGATCAAATACACAACACACTTCAAAATGGCGATCGACATGAAAGCACTGAAAAAACAAATGATGAAAGAAATGAAAGACCAAGAAAAAAACCAAGAGTAAAAAAATTAACAACTTACCACTTTCAAAAGAAAAGAATTTGGAAAAAAAATTTTAACAAAACATTGTCGTGTTATTTTTAACACCATAAACTTTTTCAACCTTAAAAAATTTATAATTGATACAAGAGAAAAAGAACATTTTGAAAAATCAAGTATTGTCAATTCTGTCAATATTCCACCTTCAAAAAATTGTAAATTCTTTTTTTTTTAAAAACTTCAAAAAGTGGAAATGATAATACCTGTAGTTGTAAAAAGAGATGTTGATTATATTATAATCTATTCAAATGTAAATTTTTTTTAACTTTAAAAATGATTCATAGAAAAATGAAACCAAACAATTTGCAGAGAAAAAAGGAACAGAAAATCATCTTGGAAAAGTTTTATCTTTAGTCTCAAAATTAGAAACAAAAGTTAAAGGTATTCTTTTAATTCACAATGGATTTGAAGAATTCCAAGAAAATTATTCATTTTTATGTCATGCTATTGATGACTCAAATTCAACTTCTTTCTTGACTGTAAAAAAAATAGATTGAAAATAACTTTATTTTATAGTATCCAAATGAAATATTAAGCAATTTTTTGTACTTGGGAGATTTTTCTAATGGAAATTCTTTGGAACAAATTCAAAATTTGAAAATAGAAAATGTGTTGAATTTATCCACAAAGAAAGTTGATTTACCTAAATATATCAATCAATTACATTTAATTACGGATTATAATGAGCTTCCGATCGAAGAATCAATCAAATTTATTGAAAATTCAAAAGGTAGAATTTTAGTCTTTTGTGATGATGGAGTTTCAAAGAGTGCTGCGATTGTTTGTGCTTATTTAATGCTAGATTTGAAATTGAAAGAATCAAAATATAGCCCTATTATTGTCGTAACTTCTGTTGAAAGATGTCGTCCAATGGTGAAAATTGAAAAACAACATTATGCTCAATTATTTGATTATGAAAAAGAATTATCAGGAGAAAAGAAAGATATGAAACAGTTGATGGAGGAAGAATCAATTGAATTGATTTCTATTGATTAAAAAAATTTTTTTGAAATACTCCCAATACTTAAATTCCATTAACAGTTTAATATATAATCTGTGATTTACATCGAACGAATACATAAGATGAGATCTTATTTTTGGCCAATCCAATTCAACTGATCAGAAAAAATCGTCAAAATGGAAGACATTTTAATACACTGGAAAGATATGATTTATTGCCAAAAGGATACTCATATCAAAGCAATTGCAGCCTTATTTCTAAATCATAAAATCGGAAGCATTGTTGTCTTTGATAAAAAACAACCAGTTGGAATTATCACCAAAACTGATATGTTGGTACCTCATTTAAAACCTTCTTTCACCCATGCATATCAAATTATGAATTCAAATTTGGTATACGTCGAAAGATCAGATTCTATTCCTCTAATCTCTTCTATCATGATTGATCGCAAAATTCATCATGTTTTGGTAAGGGAAGAAGGAAAACTCATTGGAATGTTATCTTCAACCGATATTGTTTCTTACCTTGTAAAACAAGATGAAGCAGAAAATGCATCTTTTGTTGTGGAATTATCAAGCGGAAAAAGAAAATTAGGATCACAATGGGAAGCAATACTACAAGATGAAGATTATGATGTCTGGGCAAGCAAGTTGTAAAATATACTTTTTTTCTTGTGTCTAATATTCTCCAAAACAATTTTATTCATAGTAATCAAGTGATAAATCATCTTCGTGGATATTTTCTTCAAGACTATTTGCGGAGCATTTAAGTTCACATGCACTTTTAACATTATTCATTGTGTTTGAAGGAAAATATTTTGAGCAACTCTAAAAAAGTCTTCACATTTACAAACCATTCTAGTTTTTTCTGATAAAATCTCATTTGTAAAAACAGTTCTTAATTGAGATTTTCCTGATTTAAGTGAATAATAAACACCCATGTCGAGTTCTTTTACTTGATTTTGAAGTTTCCAAGCGTTTTTTAATCTTCCACTAAAGTAAGATACAAGATGAGGTGATCTAGAAAATCTTTCTTTCACATCTGTCAAATCTCTATCTGTGTACTCACGAATTCTTTGAGAACCATGTTTTTTCCAGTTGTAATCTTCTTTACACATCCTTTGGAATGTCAATAGAACTTCTGTAGGTCTTGATAAAAAGTGATAAGGTAATTCTTTTGAATGTCCAAATTTCCAAAGAATTGTGTTTATTGGATCATTTGATGAGAAATGTAAACGATTTCTTTCATCAAAATTGTAGAATACAAAACAACTTTTCTGATGACAAAAGAAAATATTCAAACAATATGTTTTTTTGATATAGATGTCCATTATTTAGATGGAATAAGTCCTTGTTTTGTTGAAATTCAAATTATTATCATGGAATACCCGCATTTTCTGTTTAAAGAACAAATCAATTTCAAGTTCAAACTGCTGGGGATATGTGAATCAAAAACAAATGAAGAAAGATCATTTACATTGAATGTTTTTGATATTTCTTTAAAAAATGAAGATATTATTGAATACATTCAAAATAATGAAGAATTTTGTTATTTAGTGAATTTTAAGCACCACACCATTAGAAATGGATCAAACTATCAAATTTATCCAATATTTGAATTATCATTTGATATCTATGATTCAGATTGAATGAAATATTGAATGAAAAAGTTGAAAAATGATCAACAAAAATGGTGGAAAAAGTAAACTTTAATATCCCAATTTTTTATAAATGAAATATCCAGAAAGTGATGTAAGCAATAAAGGAGAAAGATATTCTCTCATGAAAGAACCCCAGTAAACATTACCAAAAAAGCTTTTCATTGGAGGAGTTTCAAACTTAAACGTACCATCATGAATGGTTAAAATTCTTGAACCATAATAAATGTGTCCTGATGGATTTTTCAATTCTTTTGGTATTGGTTGCTTTTTAATCTTTAAATCATTAATCATCAATGTTGCTGAAACTCCAACAAAATCTGCATGGTCGTCTGAATCATTGAACATTTTTGTGCCACAATTTTTGCAGAAATATCTATTACATGAGAAATTATCTGAATTTGTTTTGTAGAAAGTCAAAAATTCTTTTCCTTTTTTCACTGAAAGTTGGTCTCGTTTTTGTAGGATTAATCCACCATAGCAAGGTGATGAGTGTGAGATTTGACAAATTGAGCAGTGACAAATGACATAAAAAGCATTTTCAACAGTTGTTACTTCAAGTTCAACTTCTTTACACAAACAAGTGGCGGTGAAGACCATGGTTGACCAATCAAATTTTGAAAAAATAGAATTGACCTATAAAAGCTTCTGATGGAGGAAAAATGAATGGAGAGTAGCAATCCCTTTCCTTTCGTATTTCTTTCAAGATATCAACAACCAATAAAAACCTTCAAATACAAGAAAATGATTGGTCACTTAATTCCAAAACATACAAGAATTTGTAAAAAATAATTTTATTTTAAAAATCTTCTTCATATTCAAAATCTATTTCTTCAATATTGTTTTCAACTTCCAAAATGTTCACACTCTTCTTTGGATAAGCAAATTTGATAAAGATTTTCTTTTTAACAAATGGTCTGAAATTAAATTAAATAAAAAAATAATCTTACACTGGATCACCAAAATAGTTATTCCATGTGAATTTTCCATTCAATCTTCCAGTGTCTTTTGCATGTTCCATGAAGAATGTAAGAAATTTTACAGTAACATCAATCTTTTTTGAATCAGTTCCATATTCAACAGAAAGAACAATTGGATATGCACCTAAATTGCTTGGAGGAAATACAATATGATCTGTTTCTCCTACTTGGATTGAGTTTTCTCCATCAACAACTGTATTTTCGTTGAAAATCATTTGGTGCGCATAATGAACGAATAAGTCTTTTGATCTAAAAGCACTATTTGAAAGAGTAAAAAAAGAAACAAATAAAATACCTTGGATCTCCGAATATATTATTCCAACCAGGTGCATTTCCGTGATATTCTCCATTTCTTGGAGATTGAGAAATCCACTTGGTGAATTTTTCTTTTGCATTTGCAGCCCATTTATTTCCTTCTCCAGTAGTAGAAGCAGAAGGTCCGGATGGGAATTTAACTTTTTTTAATTTTCACCCCCCACAGGAAGTAAAAAAGACCATTTTCGTGGATTTTTCATTTTTTTTGACCAAATCCCCCCCAACATCCAGAGCCATTTTCATGTCCTCTC
>JABLTG010000130.1:0-60170 GCA_016618085.1 Neovahlkampfia damariscottae | reverse complement strand
CTAATTTTTCCTTCATTTGCCCATCGTTTGAGTGTTGAATTACAAACTCCGTACTGTTCTCTGATTTTTTTACTGGTGATATATTTTTCATTGCATTGATCATTATTGCTCATCAGCCTGCTCTATTTGTTTTCTTGGCGTCTTTTCTGATTTTTCCATCCATTTATAATTTTTCAGAATTTAGAAAATCTATATATAGTTCACAAACGATTCCGAATGGTCACTTTGTAACGGAAAAATCAAATATTCCGATTCAGTAAATACGTTACATGAGATTTGATATTCTTCCAGGTAAAAAAAAAGCTTACAACACTCCCGGTTCCCAGGTGGTCTCCCACCCTAGTACTAGGAGAGCCTGTAGGAGCTTAACTTCGCAAATCGGACGGGATGCGGTGTATTCTCCTAAGTATGGCCGTAAGCAACAGTAAAAATCAATAACACAAAGTGATCCAGAAACAAAAACAATCACATGGTTTTTGAAATTTGTCTGTAGTTTTTGGTGTGATAATTGATATCAACAGATCCTCATCGAAATTGAAATTCTAAATCGCATTCAATTGCGCAAAATTGAATTCTCAAATAACCTTATAGCATTATCCTTTGACGGATCAATAGTTGAGATCAGTCTCTTTTGTTCATTGCTATGATCATTTTGACAGTATACTCCCAATTTTCTGATCTTTCAATGAGGCTAGTAAAATTTAAATCAAAATTAATAACTGCTTTTCTATTGACGAAATTAAACTCTTCTTCATCACAATGTGGAGTATTTCGCAGATGACCAACAGTTTTTATAAGATTTCAGTTTTTTTTGTTCAATACATTCAAATATCCCAGTTCTTTTATTCCTGAAAAATGCCCAAAGGCTTCAATAACAAAGTTTCATCGAGGAGATTCATCTGGAATTTTCCATTTTTCAATTTCATGATTTCTAAACCCATTTTTTTGTGGAAAACAATCATAATTTTGAGAACACAATTCTCAATAACTTTTAAATTTCTGTCAAAAGTCAAATCAAAATCTAAATACATTGGAAAAAAAATGGTAAAAGTTCCAATGTCGATTTCAGTTTATCTAATAGTTTTTGATTAATGAATTGAGATCAACCAAGTTTCAGATTTGGATGTGGTTTGAACATATCCGAATTTTTTTCAATTCAATTTTGAAATCTTTGCAGCCAATGCCGACAGTTTCCACAAGATTCAATCCAAATAATAATCATTTCCTAACTCTTTAAAATCTATATATACGAACTCAATGAACATTTTTGAACTGTCTAAAGTGATAAAAGGGTTTTCTAAATCACAATGACAAAAAAAGTTAGAAACGGTTAGATTTGAAAAGTAACAGAATTCAATATTGAATATTATTTACTCTTGGGAAAACTTTTTAGAATTACCAGGAATTGAATCTGTGGAAACTCAAAACCAAAGTGCCAGGAGTAAAAATACCAAAAAGCTTACAACACTCCCGGTTCCCAGGTGGTCTCCCACCCTAGTACTAGGAGAGCCTGTAGGAGCTTAACTTCGCAAATCGGACGGGATGCGGTGTATTCTCCTAAGTATGGCCGTAAGCGAAAGTTAATAGCAACAAAATGAACTCATCCAATCCATATAATATCTTATTCGTTAAATTTAAACAAGTTCTTTGATAGATCATAATTTTGTTCGATTAAATCCATCAAGTCTTCTTTGGATACATACTCTAAAACTAAATTTCTTAATTTTCCTCCAACTCGATTTTCGACACAAAATTTCAAAAATTGTTTTGAATTTTGTGAATTTAGCAATTCAACCATTTTTGATATTGTTTGTGAATGTAATTTCTTCAATTGAAGCATATCAGATGCACAAAATATTTCTTCTAATTCTTGAAAATCATTAGTTAATGCAACAGGAATATTATAAATGAATTGTAAAACTAACTCCAAAGTTTTATATTTTATATCCATCTCAATTTCAATGTCACTTGATTCTTTAAAATTCCCTGTGAACATTATCGAAAAATATTCTGAAAATGCAGTCAAAATTACTATATTTTATTAAACCAATAAAAAACTATACCTTTATGTGATTTGATTTTAACAAAATCAGATGAAACTAAAACAACATCATGATACTTTTTTGTTGAATAAAGTTTTTTTAAATGTGAATTAATTCTATTATCAGAAATTATTGAATAAATAATCGAAGTAATTCCATTAACAGTTAACAATTGAAAAATTAAATCTTGTTCTTTCAAAAGTAATTCTTTGAAATCAGATCTTAAAGAAATTTCAGATCTATGTTCATGAAAATAATTGAAACACATCACTTTTATAGTTTGATGATTGGAAAAATGACCTTTTAGAAGTGTTTGTGTAAATGAATCAACATTCAAATTATTCTTCAAATGTAATAGACAAATCTTTTCCAAATTAATCAAATTAAACTCTTTTGCTTTTAATATAACATCAACAACAATTCCTTTGTCAACTGTAATCTTTTCTGAAAATGAATATAAATAATTCAAAATGACATCCATAACTTCATAAGAAATATCTTTGAAAATCAAAACATCATCAATAGTAGAATTGATCAATTTTTCAAAAATATCATTTTGTGATAATATTGATTTATGACATTTATATATTTTACCATTAGTTTGAATTGAAAAATCAATATTATATTCATGTCTCAATACATTTTGTAGTGGTTCACTATGTTGTTCAAATTCAAATTTATAAATTTCATCTAAATAAATTCCACCCGCTGCTATTCCAAATCCTAAATATACAGAATCTTCATCTGATACTATCCATTGACTACATGATTTTTCAATACCTTTTAATTCGATTTCTTTCCATCTATTTGTTTCAAAATCATAATTGAAAAATAAATCTTTGCAATAACCTGATCCATAACCACCAAATATAAACAAAGAATCATTATAAACAAATCCTGAATGAGCTGCTCTTTTAGAAGGTGTTATTGTAGTTATAATTGGATTCCATCTTTTTTTTTCAAAATCAAATGAATAAAAGTCATTCAAATGATTATTTTTTTCTCTTCCTCCATGAATATACTTTTGAAAATTTAAAGTTTAAATAATTACCATTTTTCCAGAGTATAATGTTGCAACATGGAAATATCTTGGTGATGGAATGAAATGACCAAAATATTCAATTTTACTCCATACCATATTATCTAAGTTTAATTTATACATATCATTCAAAACTACATCTGAATTACCTGCATATCCACCAAATATATACATATCACCTTGAAAAACAATTGAACTGTGACATTGACGTTCACAAGGAACTGGACCTGTTGTTTCGGTTTGAAACCATTTTAAAGTTCTTAAATTTAAGATATTTAACGCATTACAACTACAATAACGCATTTGAGATTCATGATATCCTTTGTAAAATATTTTGAATTTTTTTTTTCTTTCAAACCTCCAAAGATGATCATGTAATCTGAATAAATTACAGCTGTATGAGATATTCTTTTTGTTGGTATCTCACCTGTACATAATAATAATTGCCATGTTGAATTTGATAAATTATAACTGAATGTGTCATTACAAAGTATTTCTTTGTTTATTTGACCTCCAAAAAGGAGTATTTTGTCTTTATACAAACAAGTACTACTATTGACCGTTGGTTCTGGAATATTACCTGGAGATTAAATTTAAATTTAAATTAAACCTTGTTGTCTAAGTTTGGTCCACATTTTTGAGCGAGGTTATTGGAGGAATAAAAAATTAAATTATTTGAAAAACGATTTCATTTTTTATTTAAATTTATTTAAAATCCAAATTCTTGATCAGCACCAAATGTTTCAACTGAGAGTACATTTTGTGGTAATTCAGCAAGTTCAAGAGTGTTGTATCTATGTCTTGGTGGTAATTTAACAGCTTTTGATGATTTATGGAATTGTCTTCTATGTTTTCTGTGGTGTCTTTTATGGTGTCTTTTGTGTGATGTTTTACGTCCTTTACGTCCATGAAGAAATCTGAATTTTCTTCTGAGATGTTTTCTCATGAAACGTCTACGTTTTCGAAAACTGAGTGAGTTTTCAAAAGAGAGTGTTCTTCTTCCTGATTTTTTGAAAGAGCTAAATGCACGCATTTTCTTCAAAATTTTTGTGAACCATCTTTTTGTTGGGATTCTTTTGACAGGTCTCTTATTTGGTGATGAAACAGGTGTCTTAGTTGGGCCTCTTGTTGGAATTGATGTTCTTGTTGTTGATGTAGCACAAGCATTATTTAACCAAGTTAAAATCCATTGAATGTTTTTTTTTGTTCTAGAAGCAGCTATGTCATAGATTGCTTGACAAGAGCAATTTCTTGAATTTCTGGAAGGACAAACTTTGGAAACAAGGTTTTTGACAAATCTATTACCCATTTGAAGTTTATCAGATTCAACAACAATGAGTCTCCTTGTTTTTTTTCCATCCACTCTGCATACATGTTGACACTCAAATTTGGTGTATTTTTTGATCCAAACTTGACGAGTTCTTGTCAATCTTCTTGGTCTTGCACCAACATTTGATATAGGGTCTGCAGGTGCGTCTGCTTGTGGTAGAGGTGCGGCAATGACTGAAAATAATAATACAGCAAACAACAAAATTTTCAACACTGTTCTCATTGTTGTTTTTTGTCCAATCAGAATTAAATTGGTAACCAATCAAAGTCGAAAGAATTTATCAAATTGAGTCAACTTCGAAATTTCTATTTTTTTTCACAACAAAAGTATAATCTTCGAAAAAATAAAATCGAAAAAATAAGCTCGTTCTATTGGTTTATTTTTTTTTTGTTAGAAGATTAAAATGAAACTCACAATTTTACTTTTATTCCTTTCAATTACCTTCATATCATGTATTGACCTCCATAGATTCATACAATATGACAATCAATTGAAACAATTCGGAAGCAGAACAACTTATTTTTCCGCACCTGCAAAAACAGTTACCAATGAAACTTTAGATTTTGGACCTGTTGCAAGTTTCACAAGATATGTAGTTTTAACAGATTTTGACTCTGTTTTTAATCCAAAATTATGGTCAGAAACATTAGAAAGAACAGATGTTGTTTCTTTAATTGTTAAACTTCCAAAGTCATTCACAAAAAAACAATTAAAAGAATTTGAAACTTTAGAAAAAAAATTAATCAAACAAACATTTCAAAAAAGTGTTTACTTTTGCAAAGAAGAAAATTTAAAAAATTTGTTAAAAGACATCAATGAATCACAAGAAGATTTACAATTGGTAGTAAATTCTAAAGAAGCAACTGTTATAACACCTATTTCATTATATAATTTACAAGGAACTTTAAAAGCAAATGATCATAAAAAAGCACCTACCATCGCAATTATGGCTAATTATGATACTCTCTCAATGATACCAGTAAAAAAAAAAAAGAACATAAATAATTTTATTAATAGGAATTATCAAGTGGTTTAGATATGAATGGAAGTGGTATGATTGCTCTTTTCGAACTTTCAAGATTATTTTCAAATTTATATAAAAATCAAAATACAAAAGGAAAATATAATTTTGTATTTGTTTTAACATCAGGTGGAAGATTTAATTATCAAGGAGCTAAACATTGGTTAAAGAAAGTACCAATTGCACTTTTAGATTCAATTGAATTCTCACTTTGTCTTGAAGGTTTAATTGGTAGAAAATTATTCTTACATATTTCAAAAAAAACTGAAAACAAAGAAATTGTTAAATTATATCAAATTTTTCAAAAAACAGCAGCTGAATTAGAAATACCTTTTCAAGTTGTTTTTAAAAAAATTAATCCAGGTTCAAATGAAATCAATTGGGAACATGAAATTTTATCATTCAAAAAATTAGAATCTGCAACATTATCTCATTTTGAATCACCTAAATTTAAATTTTCAAAAACACCAACTTTTGAAGGAGAGTAAAAAAAAAACAAATTGTCTAAAACATTTTTGATTAAGATATGATATTAAATTACTTGAAAGAAATATACGTTTTATTGCAGAATCATTCGCTAAATATATCTACTTTTCAAAAAATACAAATATTTCAATTTTTAAAGGGTAAGTTCAATTTCTCATTTAAAACTTCAGTGCAACTGATATTAGTTCAAATCATTTGAATAGTTGGATCAATACATTAAAAATGTATCCAAGATTTTCACCAAGTTTAACTTCAGAATCACCAATTTTAAAGGGAATGAAAAAAGTAAGAATAAAAAAAAAGATTAAAAAAAAAAAAAGACATTATCAATGTTTACGAATGAAGTCAAAGAACAAAAATTTGAATTAACAACAAATTATAAATTTTATTCAAACGGGAAAGTTGAACTTCAAATTTTTAGAGTAAAATCAATTTGGTTTGATTTGTTATTATTTCTACCAATCATTATTTACTCAATAGGATTACATATTTATTTTGTTGGTCAAAAAGAAGCTATTAATAATTTCAAATCAATTTTTGGTTTAAAAAAATAAAAAACTTTAATCTTTTTTAATTCTTCTGAAAGGCATTTTTTTTGAATTTTCTTTTGTATGTTCTTTTGTTTTTTTTCGTTTTAAAACTTTTTGTAATTTCTTTTTATTCTTTGATAACTCTTCCATATCTTTTTCTTTAATGATTGTTTTTAATTGTTTTGAATTTGGAAAAGATGGTTTTATTCCTTTTTCTGCATTTTCTAATTGTCTTTTTTTATAAATTTCTTTCGCTTCATCTAATTTCTTCTTTCTACCACTAATATTCAATTGATTTGTCTTTTTAAATCATTTTTTTAAAAAAATATAAATTCAACTTACAACTTTAGATATTTCTTTTTGAACTTGTTCATATTCTTCATCAGTTATATTTTTACTTCTTCTCTTTGCATATAATTTTTCTAATTCATTTTTTCTTAAATCATTTATAAAACCGTATGGTGTTTCATAAGCACCATGAATATCCTCTGTAGCATGTTTTGAAAATCTAGGATCTAATGGTCCTGTTTGTTGTTTTTTTTTTAATTTTTTCACTAATTTTATATTTTGAGCAAGTGGTACAAATACTTTAGAAGAAATTTCAACAGGTCTAAAAGTTTGGTTTTTTTAAGTTGTTTTTTTTATTTTACGCATCTTCATCTATTTTTTTTCTTTCAGGATTTATGATTAATTTCTTTTTTTCAAATCCATTTTTTGATATTTTTATTCTTTCTTCAAACGATATTTCATCCATTTTCAACAACACTTCTTTTTTCAATTTATTTTTGAAGTATGAAACTGAAATGATTGGTGAATTTAATAAGACCACTTAACAACAAGTCAGGGTTTTCAAAAAATGATTTTTTTGTTTAAATATGCAAGAAACCTTCAAATTCAGTCAATTTTTTTTTTTAATTTTTCCGTAATCCAATCAAATCCTTGGATTTTAAAAAAAGTGGACCTGGTTGTTAAGTGAATTAGGTGTCTTTACCAGAAAAAAGGTTATTTCAAATTGAAGAGTGGTGTTTCAACCGAAGGAGTCTAGTTTTCAACTTTATGAATTAATTTCTCTTCTAAAATGTCCAATTAACAAATACCAATGAAGGATTGTCAAAGCCCAACAACATTGGACAAATATGATTTTCAATCAGATGATGAAGAGATTGAAAACCCAAAAAAAAAACAAAAAAAAGAATAAATTTATGATTACCTTGAAATTACTTCCAAAATTTGTTGAATACACCACTTTACAAGTATCGTTCTACTCAATGATTTGAATAGAATGATTGGCTTCTATTTTTATCTTCTTATTCAACGCATTTAAACAAAGTTATTTAAACACGTTGTTTAAATATTTTGGTTGAAACTGATTACTGATCAAAATTAATTGTCCAAGAGTCTTAATGAAAAAATATTCAATTGGTTGATTTAAAAATATGATCAATAAACCAGAAGAACTTGAAGTCAATCTTGAAGAACTAAAGTCATTCCTAATATTTTTTTCTGAATTCATTAAAGAATCAAAATCTCCAACAAAAGACCAAGATGTAGACAACATTAAAAAAGGACAAATTGCTTTGGAAAAAATTGTATCTAATGATGAACTTGATGATCATTTTGTGAATCAAATGGATGAATCAACCTTGAGAGATGTAATTGATGCTCTTTCACTTATAATTTTCTACTTGCATCTGGATTCGGAAATCCGAGTTTTGAAAAGTGATATGGGTCTCCTACCAAACATAGTTTTTGATTTAAAAGCATGTAGTAAAGTTCTTCAAAATTATTATTCTTTGAATTATAATTAACTTGTTAAAAGTTGTTGATGAATAAAAGAATAGTTTCAAACTTGCTGATTATTTTGTTTTGAGAAACTCTTACATAAAAACTTTTTCTTTCACTTTCTCTTCATTATTATTTTGTCTGTTTTCAGTTGACCAATAACACTCAGCAAATTTTTTTCTATTCAAAAAACATCTGATGGAGTGGCCAGTTTTCAATAAAAACAACTTCTCAGAAAACTGTATTACTGTAAACCCAAAATATTATCTAAATCTTTTAAAAAAGTCACACAAGACAAAAACATATGTACCAACACAAGATTCAACCGAATCTCAAATTATCACAAACGAAAAAACAAGTTTATTATTGAGATATTACACAAAAAATCAAGAAAATAATTTAGAAGTTGAAAAAAAAAAAGATTTAAAAAGGTCTTTGTCTGCAATGGGAACACCAACAGATCAAGGAAAACAACCAAAAAGAATAAAAGAAACAAATTTAATACCTTCAGGTTTACAAATGGCATTGAATACAAAAAAATAAAAAACTTTTTAAAAAGCAGATTTTCTTGCTTCATCTTTTTTTACACCTGCACTTTGTAATAAAAAACCATCAATATTTTCATCAAAACCATCAAGTCTAGCATCTTTATTTTGTTTTTCATACTCTAAATCAAGTATTTGTTCTCTTGTTAATGGAAATGAAAATACTTCTATTGTGTCAATTTCAAATTTTTGTTCAACATTTTCTAAAGGAGTTTCTGATGCAGATGAAACATGACAAAGTGTTGGGCAATCTGGAAATGTCATTAATTCAGGCATAGTTTTTCCATAATGAAAATCTTCATCAATTGATAATTGAAAGTGTTTCATTAAACCTCCTACACCTATTCCATTGAACTTGTTGTATTTGCTACCGTAATTAAAAAATTGAAAATTGTTATTGTAAGATCCAGATTTATATACATATAATTTTTCTTCTTTTGAATAAGAAAATAAAAAAGTTGATGAATCTCCATAGAAATCAGGTGATTGTTTCCAGCCTTGTGAAACAAATGCTCCAAAAATATGTTCTGAAGAAATTGATTTTACAAATATAATATTTGCTCCCATTCCATGGACACATTGGTCAAATAATTGTATATTTTTTCCTTTTTGTTTTGTGGAGTAAATTAGATTCCAATCTTTGTTTTTAAACTCTTTTGGAAGGTGTTTTGTGAATTGTTCGGGTATTTTTGGTGTAACTAAATCTGATTTTCCATTTATTTTAATTTCCTTTTTCACTTGTTCGATTTGTTCACTTTGTTCACTTTTTGTTGTCGGTTTTGAATCTGAGTTTCCCATTGGTTATTTTTTTCTTAGATGAATTTTTTTTAATTACAATTTTGAAAAGAACAAATTAAAAAAATCGATTTTAAAAAAACAAAAAACTTCCAAAGAATTGATTGGTTAATTTTTCAAAACCACAAAGGTAACACAAAGTTAACGAAAAAATCATGAATGATTTAATCAAAAAAGCTGTCATATCTAAAGTTGCTTTCCAACCACCAAGTCCACCATCTTATAAGGAATCAAAAGATTTGATTTACATAGAGTGTAAACACAGTAAAGATAAACATAATGATCCAAAAGATAAAAAATATGAAAAAGTACTCATTCCAGCTGTATTTTTATCAGCAAAAAAGTAATAAAAAAAAAAAACTAAAAACTTTTCACTTCAGTTCAAAACAAGTAATTTTATACTCTCATGGAAATGCTACGGATTTAGGACAAATGATGCCGTACCTTCAATTATTAAATACAGCTTTAAAAATTAATGTTATGGGTTATGATTATCAAGGATATGGATTATCAAAACCAAAAGGAAGACCACCTTCAGAAAAGCGAACTTATGAAAGTATAAGAGCATCAGCTGATTATTTAATGAACACAAAAGGATTTAAATCAGATGATATTATTGTGTAAGTTTAGTTGTTACAATTAAAAAAAAGATTTGGTTGTTCTTTAGGTTCTGGAGCATCTGTTCATTTAGCTTCAAATTGTGAACCTGAAAAAAAATTAAAATTCAGAGGAGTTATACTTCAAAGTGCTTTTATTTCTGGTTTAAAAACGAAATTAAAAATTGACAAACCAATACCATTTGATATATTTCCAAATTTAGAAAGAATTGAAAAAGTTGATTGTCCAGTATTTCTTATTCATGGAAAATCAGATGAAATAGTACCATTTGAACATGCTTTATTACTTAACAAAAAATGCAAATATCCATATCCAGATCAACTTCATATTTCATATGCAGGTCATAATAATATTATTGAAGTTTTGTCCGTTGAAAGATATGTCAAGAAACTGTATAATTTTATCAAATATTTAAATAAATTTCATGAAGAAATGAAAGAAAAAGAACAAGAAGAAAAAAGTGCAACTGATGAACCAACAAAATATTCAAATGGAAATAGACAATCAGAAAATTCAACTCTTGAACGTGTTGATAGTATAATGGATTTGAATATTCCAGAAGATAAACTTATTGGTGTTAGTTATGATGATCGTGATTTTATGAGAGTCAAGTCTGAAGATGTAAAAGATGTATTGGAAGAAGATGGTGAAGTATCACCTATTACACCAGTGTCAAATATTCCTCATTTAAAAGAACTTGAAATAAATGAAGAAGAATAAAAATTTTTAATTTTAGTTTTGGAGGTTCTAATTGAATGATTGGTTAATTTAAAAGAAGAAATTTTGTCAATGAAGAAAGTGATGAAACAAGTTTCTAAAGATTATTCACAAACTTTAATTGCTTTGGATTCTTTAATTGGAAATACTTTAAATGTTCAAAATAAAGAAAAAAAAACAATTTCAAATTTAAAAGCAATGGACAGATTTTTAGAATTAACTTCAATTGATGTAACTCATTCAAAAAACATTTTCATTTTAAAATTAAAAAGCCATCTGTTTTAAATATCATTCATATAGCAGGAACAAAAGGAAAAGGTTCAACTTCAAATTTTTGTGAAACTATTTTAAGAAACTCCGGTTTGAAAACAGGTGTTTTTACATCACCACATTTAATTGATGTTAGAGAAAGAATCAAAATAAATGGAATTCCAGTTGAAAAAAATTTGTTCATTGAAAATTTTTGGTCTTGTTGGAATCAAGTTGAAAAAGTAAAACAAACAAAAAAAGTAAAAAAAAAAAAAGGATGAAATGTTTCCTTCAATGGCTACTTATTTTAGATTTTTGACATTATTGGCTTTTCAAATTTTCATTAAAGAAAACGTAGATGTAGCTATTATTGAAGTTGGACTTGGTGGTAGAATTGATGCAACTAATATCATTAAAAATCCAGTTGTTTGTGGTATAACTTCTTTAGGTTATGAACATCAACAAATTTTAGGTGATACAATTGAAAAAATAGCATTTGAAAAAGCAGGTATAATGAAACCAAATGTGCCTTGTATAGTTCAACCTCAAAAATATAAAGAAACTTATAAAGTTTTGATTGATCATTCAAAAGATGTAGGATGTGGTTTATATAAATCTCCAAGTGATATGACAGTATTTAATGAGAAATTAAAACTTGGAGTTGGCGGAAAACATCAAGAATTAAATGTTGGATTAGCTTTGTGTTTGTCTGAATATTTATTAAAGAAAATTAATTTGGAAAAAGAAAATAATGGAAAAATGAAAGAAATTGAAAATTTTGGAAATTTTGTTGACAAAAATATTTTACAAGTTTTAGAAAAGACAAATTTTATTGGACGATCTCAAGTTATTCAATTTAAAGATAATAATTTGAAATTTCATATTGATGGTGCTCATACAAATGAATCACTAGAATGTTGTTGTGATTGGTTCTTTGATGAAAAAATTCCAAAAATTGGAGACATTAAACAACCAATGGAATTTAAAACAGAATTTGACATTATTAAATTCCCGATTTTGAAAGAACATTGGAAAAATATTTTAGTTTTTAATTATACATTACCAAGAGAACCAAAACAATTTTTAGAAAAAATATTATCTTATAACAAATTTGATTTGATAATATTTTGTCCATTGGAAACAGGAAAAGCATCACTTTTCCAAAATAACGAACCAACAGAAACAGAAATTCAAAAAATGAATGAGTTAATGAAGTCAATGGAATCATTAAAACCAAAAACTGAATACTTTCAAAGTCCATCATTGAATCATTTACTTTTTTGGATTTTTAAACAAAAAAATTTAAATATTTTATTCACTGGATCATTATATTTATGTGGTGATGTTAATAGAAAATTTAATTTGAATTAAAAATTTTTATTTTGAGTCTTTAACGATTTGACATTTACCTGGTAATAATTCATCCATTTTGGAAATTATTTCTTCATTTGTTGATGTTGAAATCATTGTT
This sequence comes from Neovahlkampfia damariscottae, assembly GCA_016618085.1. NCBI lineage: Eukaryota > Heterolobosea > Selenaionea > Neovahlkampfiida > Neovahlkampfiidae > Neovahlkampfia > Neovahlkampfia damariscottae. Next base: position 47,545 of record JABLTG010000130.1, on the reverse strand, counting down.
ATTGGTACTTCACTATCACAAAATTCAGCGAGAACTTGACGACATGCACCACCTAAAAATTAATCGTTTTTTTTACTTACATGGTGAAGTTCCATTTTCAGTTGATACAGTACATGCAACAACTTTTTGAACGCCATTTGCGATCTGTTTAAAGTTTTAATTTATTTTTTTTACCATGTTGAAAATTGCATTTCTTTCAGCGCAAACTGTCAAACCATAGGAAATATTTTCAACATTACAACCAGTATATACTTTATAAAATTGTTTAAAAATTAATAAAATTGATACTTTTTCCATCACTTGCCAAAATTGCAGCTCCGACCTGTTTTATTAAATTTGAAAATTTATTTTACTTTGAATTGAGAATAAGGAACATAAGCATTCAACCTGACAGCTTTTGATTTTTCAATTAATTCTTTCTTGACTTCACTTGATAACATTTCTCACTTTTTTGAAAAAACAAAAATAATTGGACAAAAATAACAATAACAACCAACGGTCATAAAATATAAATTTTTTTAATTTTTTTAAGCCAAATATTTATACGCATTTGATTGTGATTCATCACGTTCTAAATATTCTCTTACAATTAAATCTTCAATTCTCCTTTTAATATCTTTTGGATCAGGTTTAAAATGTTGCATAAGTTGTTTTGAACATTCAACCACTAAATTTTGATGTGACATTTGTTTTCTAGCTTTCATAATTCTAACAACAGCAGCTTCAATAGCATGTTTACGATCTTCTTTCAAAGAAGAATCAATTTCTTCTGATTCTTTTTCTGAAATTTTTAAAACAAGATTTGGAATTTTAATTCTTCTTTGTTTTGATGTAAATTTTGCATTTACTTCAAAAATATCATCTGGTTGAACAGATTTTGGATTTCCTTCTTTAATTAAAATTTGACATTGTTTTGAAACTGATAAAGAAAGTAAATTCTTTCTAACATCATCAAATGGTAAATTTAATGATTTTTGAATATCTCCTGCTGACATTTTTGGACTTTGATTAAATAAAACTAAAATTGATGCTTGATAAGTTGATGTCATTAAATCCTTATTTCCATCTGAATATCTACCAAGTAATTGACATGTTCCTAATGAATGTACCCATTTTAATGATCTACTTTGTGTTCTATCATCATAAAAGTTTTTAAATGATTTTAAACAAGAATCAAAATCATTAGAAACTGATAATTGATCAATTTTAAAAGCAGGCCAAAATCCAGTTGTTAATACTTGTGGAATAAATTCCATTTCTAATTTTATTTCATTCTTTGTTGTATAATCTTTAAATGCTAATTGTAAATCTGCTGATAAATTTTGATCTTTAATCATTCCTTCAAGTTTTGATGTAAATGAAGCACCACAACGCATCTTGAATAAAATGTTAATATCTTTTTTTTTTTTACTTTTAATCTTGAAATTAAACTTCTTTCAGCATCTTTATTTGTTTTTGCAACTAACAATCTTTTTGATAATTGTCTACGATAATATTCATTAAACATATCTTTATCACTAATATATCCAAATAATCCAACAATTTTTTCCATAAGTGGTTCTAATTCTTCACCTACTTTATCTGTATTCTTCATTAAAGTATCACAAAATGTGGATAATAATTCAGCTGTTGTTGATTTATTTTTTCTTTGTGGATTTTTAATATCTGTATTAATAAAATTGGTGAAAGCCTAAAATAATTGTTAATTATCATTTTTTTTCAAACATCTTTCATTGACTCCAAGAAGAGTGGATCTTTATCCATTTGTTGATTAATAAGATTTGAATATTTTTCATGAAGTGCTAAAAGTGATTCAATATAACCTTGTACATCTAATTCATCTTTTGATTCAAATTTCTTAATAACACCATGACCTTCTTCTGTAATAAAACTTCTCATCATTTCAGACATAGGTTTGAGATTTCCAACTCTTTTAAAAAGACGATACATACGACTTAAATCTATTTTTTTTAATTTGTAAAAAATCAAAAGAATATTTTACCATCAATTTTGTGATCTTCCAAAAGTTTTAAAAGACCAGAACCTTCCATTTCTAATAATCTTTTTGAATGAGCAGTGATAAGTTCAGCTTCAACTTTTTTAATGAGATTTGGTTCAGTTGAAGAATGAAGATAATTTTTACAACGAGCATGTTCTTCATTAAGACGATCTTCAGCTTTTTTCATATAAGAAGGACATGAATCTTGTGAAATCCAAAGACCACTTTCATGTTTATAAAAAGTACTTGTTGCTGACAGAAGAGGAGCTTCAAAATCTTGTTCATATGCAGTTAAACTATTTAAACCCATTTCAATAAATAAAGAAACACCATCTTTCATAACAGAACGATCAATTTGATCACCATTTCTTTCTTGTAGAATTCTTTGTAAAAGAGCTGTTTTCATATCTTCTTTAACTGTTTGATAACAATTTTCTTGAAAACATTTAAGACCAACGTCTCTAAGTGAATCTCTATTATTATGTTTTGTATAGTATCTATCCTATCAATAACAAGTTTTAATTTTTTTTTTTTTTTTTTTTACGAGATAATTAAATACTTTTTCCATCCATCTAACAATATAACGATGATCTCTCCAACGTTTTACAGCTTCTAATAAAAGACCGTCTGCTTGTTTTTGTTTTAAATTCTCAACAACAACATCTCTTAAATATTTGTTGATTGATTTTTGATAACGTTCATATAAAATTTCAGTTGCTGAACCACTTAATTTTCCAGTATCAACTTTTTGAGTACAAAGATTATAAACTGTTCTATTTAAAAAATATATTAGAGAATTAATATTATACGAATATAAAATAGAGTGTTCTTTTAAATTGTAAGGTATATTCATATCGGAGCCGATAAAAGCAAATAATCTGTCAAGTCCTTCTTCTAAAATTTTCCATTGTGTTTCAAAATTTGCTTGAGGACGTTTTTGGGACGTTGATTGTTCTTTTACACTTGATTTTTTGAAAAACATTTTTTGTAAGAACTAACTCAACCAACTACAATGAATTCTAAATTTAGATCAGAAAATCTTGTGGAGTAGTTTTTATTGGTTTGTTGAGAAAAATTAAATGGAAATTTTTTTATCTTTTTGAAAACAAAATACAATTTAATGAGATATCAAATCATTTTATTCACCAATTACGAAAGTTTTTGAGTTAAATTTTTTTTAAAACAATCAAAGCAGCTCCAACAGAAGGTTTAACTTTTGGGAGTGTAATATTAGCAAAAGGGAATATTTCTTTTAATCTTTTAAATATTAATTTTTGATAAATTGATTCATTTGTAACAAGAGAACCACATAAAACAATGGTAAACTCATCATTCCAACACATTTTCTTATGAACTGTGATTGCCCATTTTATCAAACCCTCAACATTTTTATTCAATATATCAATAGATAATTTATCACCTTTATCAGCACATTTCAATGCAATCGGAGCAAGTTTTGATATTCTATCCCATTTCAAATCGGAATATGTCCATGGAATGATATCCATTGCAGAATTAATTTTCAATTCATTTTTTATTTCTTCTATTAATAAAGAATCTTCACCAATATTGTCCTAATTTAAAAATTTGAGGGTTTTTAAAAAATCTCACATGAAATTTTGCAACACTTTCAAGTATATTGTGCCCAATTGACCATCCATTTCCAGTATCACCTAATAAAGGACCCCATCCACCTAAATATAAATCCGATTTTTTTAAAAAAAACCTGCTCTGTGTGAAATTATTTCATCATTTTTTTCTTCTACTCCAAAACAGATTGATCCTGTTCCACTGAATTTTTAGAATAAATTTCTATTTACCATATAATTATCATTCCTTTTAATACACCTAAAGTTCCAGAAGTCAAATTAGTAAAAGCATCATTATACACAATTACTTTTAATTTGTGTTCAAAAAATTCCTTCATCCAACCTTTTGCTCTCAATTGATCTTCTTCTGGACCAAAACCTGAAAGTCCAAGACATATACCTGCTATTTCTTGATGGCTTATATTCAGTTTTTTCAATGCACCTTCAATAGCCGAAATTATATTTTCTTTTGATTTTTCATGGCCAATACTATTTTTATTACAAGGACCTGATGTAAAATTTGAAACCTCCTCTTTTGTTTTAATATCAACAACACTAGCTATAGTTTTTGTTGAGCCACCATCAACACCAACCACATAATTCATTGTCGAGAAATTAACCAATCACTTCACACCAAAGTGATCGACAATAATTGTTTAAGAAATTTAACCATCAAGTTAATGATAATTTAAAAATTAAAATGATCAGATAAAACATGATCCATTACAAAATGATCAGATGTCTCAGAATTTATTATTTCAATCAATTTCAACAGGTTTGCCAAGTGTTGCTGTCATTGCTATTCTTTTTTATATTCAAGATTGTCTGATATGTGGACTACAAATCCATCTGTACATAAAAACTCCATTACTGAAGCCACAAATCCATCAAAAAAATAAGAAAATGCTTTGTGGAAAAAATAACATATTCTTATAAATTCAATATTTTATTGAAATTTATTTCAATTCTATTTATTTGAACTAAAGATTGTTCTGATCACAGGATTTTCACTTAATTTTTTATTTGCTTCTTCAATGGATTCAACTTGTCCACTTGAAATCAATAAAGCAATTGGAACAACTTTTGTTCGATTTTCACATGATTGAATATGAAATGAGACATCTTTCTTGGAATGTTCAATGTATTCATCACCATAAATTGATTTCATTAAACTTTCTTCTGCAATCTTCAAATCAACATTCATCACTGATGAAATAATCTTCAAAGTTCTTTCATATAATTTTGAATTACTAACTTTCATGTTAATCATTTTATTTGTATAAACCATTCCCTTTATAATGTGAGCTCCTGTTGAAATTGCGTTCAATATCAATTTTAATGAAAATTCAGCAAAACAATTAAAACCTTCAAATGGTCCCAATTCGGGAAGGTAAATTCTGTTGATAAAATCATTTGATTTTAGTTTTTCATCTGTTATTAAAATCCAATCTTCTTTGACATTTTTTTCTTTAATTTTGGATGAAATCTCTTTGAATGTTTCCAAACAATCACTAAAATTTTTGATTCCCAAAAATATCACATAATCATTTGAATTCAATGTTGGGAGTATTTTTTGATTGAAATTTTCAAAAGAAAAGTTATAATCATCACCTAAATGAGATAAATCATTTTCCTTGTTCTCCAATGAATTCCATCCATTTTTTAAAAATCCACGAACATCTTGAAATGATGAACCAAATGTTGGAGGACATTCAGTTGAATCAACGAAACCTAAAATACCAGCATTCTCAGAACCAAGATAAATAATTCTTCCATTATTCTTTAATGAATCACCACCTTGTTGAATGAAATTTGAAATTTCGTTTTGATTGAAATAAGTGTAAGATTTTGTTGTTTCAAATTTTTGAATGACATCAAATACATTTGGAAGTGTCAATTCTTCTTTAATTAAAGAACAAGCAAATGCTGTGTCCAATATAATCTTTGTTGCACTTCCACCTTTCATTCTTGATGAACCAGTAATCGCTTCTGGTCCTAAAATTGGATTTATAACATAAAATTCTTCTGTTTCTTTTTTACTAATCAATTTTTTGAATGATTTTCCATTCAAATCATTCATTGGTGTAGTTCTAGCTAAATCTGATGGATTAAAGCCTAAAACTATTTTCTTAATAGCATCATTGTTCATTGTTGATTCTAAAATACCTGCTACATAAGGTGCTGATAGACCACAAGTTATTCCAACAAAGATATTTTCTTCTTCTTGAATATTTTTTGTAAAATCTTGAACACCATGCTTTGGTAAATCTTCAGCTTGTTCTTGTGATTTAACAAGTGCTTTATCACCACCTGCTATCAAATAAGAAAAATTATTTGTCTTCAAAAATGAGTTATAACTACGTGAACAAAAATGTGAAACTCTACCGCTAGTACCAGCACCTGAAAAAAATATATTTGAATTTTTAGATTTTGAATAAAATTGTTTAAATTGTTTTGAGAGTAACATAATTTTTTTTAACATTTCATCATCATAAAGAGACTGGTATAATTGAAAGCCTTGAAAAATTTGTGAATCCACTTGTTTGAAATATTTTATCATTTCTTTTGGTGTGGCTATATCAATATTCTTTGTTATTTCATTTTCACTTTCTGTGATGTTGGTCTTTGACATTTATTTTTTAACCAATCAATACGGTTTTTTAAATACAGTTGACGTTTCAATGGCTGTAGCTGATAAAATAAAAGCAATTTTATTTTTTTTGCTAATATCATTTTTACTTGTATTAGTACAACTCACATTTTCAGGTCAAATTATATTATTCAGAGCAACGACAGAATGGTTTGTTGGAAAAAAAAAAAATTTAACTTTTCTCAAAAGGTATATTCATCCAATGCTTTATTCATGTTTAAGAAATTTTGGTTGTGTTCCTGTTTTATTTATTTTATCATTGATAAATAATAGGTTTAAAATTAAATTTCATAATTTTTCTGATACACCATATTTTATGTTAATGGGTAAATTTACATTTTATTAATTCATTTCTAAGGTTTTTTTGGTTCATTTGCAAATCCAATTACTGCTCTTTATGGTGTTGTTAATTCCAGTGCAGGTTATACATCATTATTCATGCCTTTAACACCTATTTGTGCTACATTTTTAAGTATTCTATTCAGATTAGATGCTTTTTCATTTGTCAAAGTATGGGCTTGGATGAAAATTGCCGGAATTTTATTAAGTTCTATTGGTGCATTTATAATGGTTTTTAATAATTTATTTGAAGCACAAATGTCAGGTTCAATTGTATTAGCAACATTTTACATTTTATTGAATGTTTTTTCAACAACTTCATATATTTTAATAGGAAAATTTATGTTCAATAAATCAAAAGGAAGTTCACAAATTCAACAAGAATCTACATCAAGAAAAAGATCAAATGTTGGAATTGGAGAGATAGATAATGTTGATGTTAGTGTTAGAATTAATAAATCATTTACTGATTCGGAGACTTCAAATGATGCAAATATCGAAGGAGAATGGGATTATGTTATCAAGAATTCATCTGCTGATAATTCAGATGAAATGAGCCAATCAACAATCATGACAGTTGAAGCGATTGAAGAAGTATCATATTCACCTTTAGATGTAAATTTATGGGCAAATGCATATGCATCCATTTATTTTATAATGTTATTTACTTATTATGTCATCAAAGATCGTTCAATTTTCAAATTAGATCCAAGAGGTTTTATTCCATTAAGTTATTCAATTTTTATGGCTTCTGGTTTTGGATTGACAATGAATTTAGTTGCAAATAAAGCAATGGGACCAGCTTTTACTTCAGGATTTCAATGCTTAATGACTCCTTTTACAGTTATATTAGGTTACATTATATTTCAAGAACAATTGTTGTGGTTTGATTACGTTGGTGGTGGAATTATTCTTTTGGGATTAATTACTATATCATTTGGAACATTTTTAGAGAAAAGATAAAACCAATTTTTTGTTTATCTTTATTGAAGTGCTTGTTTGTAATATTTTTCATTGAAACCAAATTTTTTCATCATTTTTGAGAAATGATCAAAGAGAGGAGCTATAACTACTACTCGTTTATTGTTCTCAATATATGGTAGACTAACTTCTCTTGAATGCAAAAATACATTTTCCCATTCATCAAATTCAGGCATAAATTCATAAAATCCAGTTCCATATTTTAAATCTCCTATGATCTCACAACCTAACCCAGATGCACAATGAACCTAAAAATATTCAATATTCAAATAATTTGTTACTCTCAATTGATGTTTTCTTCCTGTGATTGGGTATAATTGAGCCAATGAAACCTTTTGAGAAGAATCCAAAATTTTATATTCTGTTATTGATAATTGTCCTTCTTTTGAAGTTTGATCAACTATTGGATACATTTTATCTTTTTTTTCTAATCTCATTTTTATTCGACCAAATGTTGGTTGTGGTTTACCAACAATCAAAGCCCAATACATTTTTTTCAAAACATCTCTATCTTTGAACCATTCAAACATTCTAATTGCACCTTTTCTATTTCTAGCTATAACTAAATTTCCAGAAACATTCTTTGGATTTAAAAATTTAAATCAATTACTTTATCAATTCTATGAACTAATTTTGGTGTTTCTTTATAATCAAATTTTAGTGCATCTAACATTGCATCAATGTTAAATTTTTCATTTGAATTTCCGCCTTGAACTGAAATTCCAGATGGTTTATTTATCACTATAACTTCATCATTCATATATAAAACCCATGATTTTATAATTTCGACCTGTTCTTCCGTTAAATCAACTTTTTGTTTTTGTTGTGATTTTTTTGGTTTTATTTCAATCTGTTTTTCCAATAAAAATTTTGGAATTAAAATTTGGTCATTTGTTGTCAATCTATAATTTGCGTCTTTAATTTTCTTTTCATTAACTCTAATTTCTTTTTTTCTTATTATTTTTTGAAAAAAAGTGAAAGAAAATTTTTTTTCAAAATGTTGAATTAAAAAATTGTCAATTCGCATTGGAATCTCTTCATCAAAATTTATTTGGACAAATTTTTCTTTATGTAAACACCTTAAAAATTTGAATGCTTGTTTAGTGTTTGTCTTCAACATTTTTATGGTGAGATTATTATCCAATGAGATGTGGGTTTGAACTACCAATCAGAATGATAGACCTAAAAAACGTTAATTTGGACAGTTTTGAAGAGCATGAATTATATGACTATTTAGGTTATGTGGCAACCACAAATGAAGAGTAAATAAAAAAAACTAATTTTTTTTAGGTTTCTGCGAATTGTTTATTTTTCACTCAATGATCAAAAACATTTGGACATTTTAGCAAAGTCTCTGTATCATATTGCAAAAGTACTAGGAACCTTACCAAGATATTTTGATATTATACTTGATTTTGAGTTCACAGGAAATAAAAATTCAGAGACTATTCTAAGGGCTAATAGTTTAACAACAAAATCGATAGATGCTCTCATAAAAGATTTAACTCCGAATTATATTGAAAAACATTTGAAAGATTGTATTTTGAAAACAATTGATCCAGATAATAATTTAGAAGTTGACCCAAAGTAACATAAAAAATTATATTAAAAAAAAAAAGTAAATTTGAAATAGAAAATGAAGAAGAAAAAGAAGAAAAAGTTAACAAACAAACAGATATGTTAAGTGCATTTTCATCAGAATTTTTAGATTTAATCCTTAATCATGATGCTCTTGTGGATTTACCTTTTGAAATTCGTTACATTTCAAGAATTATAGCTGACCTTTCATTTTCATTAAAATGGAGTATTTCACCAATTTTAGGAAACTTAATGATGCTAAGGTTTGAAAAAAAACAAAAATTTATAATTTTCTTTTGAAGAATTTTCAACCCTTCTATTATGTTTCCAGAAAAGATTTCAGGTTTAGGTATTCAAACGGTTGGTAAATTAGGAAGAAGAAATTTGATTTTAATTTCCAAATTACTTCAAAATTTAGCAAATGGAGTTGAATTTGGATCAAAAGAACCTTATATGATACCAATGAATAAAACTATTCAAGCCTACCAAGAAAAAGTAGTTGACTATTTGATGAAAGTACCTTGTTCAAAAGAAGAGTACACAAATTGGAAAAAAGAACAAGAAGCATTGGTACCAAAAGCATTTAAAGAAGACGTTGTTTATAAACAATCATTTGATAATGTTTTACGTATTCATGAAATGGTTTTCTTTCATCAATCAAAATTTGATGTTTTACCTCAAGACCATCGTAAGTCAAAAAAAAAAAATATAATTTTCAACATTTCAGAATTATTCAGTGTCATTCCAAAATTACCAAAATTACAAAGTTCAGATGAAAAGAATTCATTACTAAATATAGAAGAAGATGATTTAAAAATACCTCCGACTACATATGAAAAGACTTTATCAAAAGCGAAATTAACTGATACATCAAGTGTAGCGAAAGCAAATTTAATTACATTTCCTGGAAAAACTAAACATGGATTACCTATTGCTTGTTTTACTGAAATTGCTATTCATGAGTTAGATTTAAATCTCGTTTTTTTGCATATTATCAAAGTTTTAGACTCTTTTGTAAAAGATAATTACGCAATTGTATGGTGTGTTGATAATTCAAACAAAGTCAAAAAACCAGGTTTCAGTTGGTTACTAAGTTGTTATAATTCAATGTCAAGAGAGTAAAAAAAAAAAAAAATTACTCAACTTTTTTCAACAGTTTTAAAAAGAATTTAAAGGAATTATATCTTTTACATCCAACTTTTCTTTACAAAACTATAATCAATTTTTTTAAACCATTTGTTTCAAAAAAATTTTGGTCAAAGTTTCATACAGTTGATAGAGTATCAGATATTTTTGAATATGTAGATAAAGCTCAAATACCATTACATGCAGAAGTTTTATTACATAATATGCAAATTGGTTCAAGTGGATTAAAAGCGAAGAAATTAGTAACAAGTCGTTCTGATAATAGTTTACAAGTGGTGAAGAATCAACCTATAATATCACCTGGATATCAACAATTGTTTAAATATCTTGCTCAAAAAGATTACGTTCAAGGAATTTTTAAAATTTCTGGAAGAAATCAAGAAGTTGGAAATTTGATTAAATTAATTGATAACGGTAAATGATTTGTTCATTTTAATTTTATTCCAATCAGGAGACGAAATAAATTTCAATCAATCAGATATTCACGCGGTTGCTTCTTCTTTGAAATATTTTTTTAAAGAATTAGATCCACCTTTATTAACTTATGATAAATATGATGATTTTTTAAGTCTTTTGAATACTCTAAGTAACTCTATTTGTTTTAATTCTTGTCAAGATCCAAAAGATGTGACTTCTCAATTACAAACTATTTTATTTGAATTACCAGCTGGTAATTTTGATCTCACAAGAGACTTATTTTCACTTTTACACAAAATTCATTTAAAATCTGATGTTAATCAAATGAACGCTGAAGAATTGGGAAAGAGTAAGGAAAAAATATCAAATCAACTAATTTTTCAAAAGTTTGGGGTACTCTTCTTTTAAAACGAACAAAAACAGACCTTTTAGAAAGTTTAAAAAATAACTCATCTGTTCAAAAAGTGATCGCACTGATGATTTTAGAATATCCAAATATTTTTATAATAAAAAAACGAAAGTCAAGAAACAGCGCGATGAGATTTCAACCAAAGACTTCTGTTAATATTGATATAAATTTGGAAAAATAAAAAATCTATTATATTTTCCACCAATCATTGTTGATTTAGTTCCCGCCAAAACTACAAGATGAGCAAGTTGCAACGTTATGAAACACTCATCAGTTCATTTTCTTTGAAAAAGAATTTTGAACCTATAAAAACTATTTACGTAAGAGCAACCACCAAACACTAACAAAAAAAAGGAGTCAAAGAAATTAGATGAAATCTTAGAAGCGTTTCCAAAAAATTTAGTTGAAAAACTCTGGAAAACTGTCTTAAATACAATAAATGTGATACTCGAAACTAGGTTATTCTTAGAAGAACATGAAAATATCTCAAAAGAAGAGAAGAAAATCGTAATTTAAAAATTAAAAATTAAAACTTCAAAGGCTGATCAACAGATGGTTTTTTTGAGACAAATAACATCACTTTTACAATCCTTTTTAAAATATAACAAAACAATACCTTCAAATGATCTCTATCAAATCTTAAAAGAACTTCATGGTAAAACAAAAAAAATTAAAACAAAGATTTGATTTTTGAATTAGGAAATACATCAACAGGTACAATATTACAAGAGAACATTGCTACATTATGTGAAACTGTTTATTTAAGATTTCCAGATGATGAAAATTCACATGAGTTGATTCCACAATCATTGCCATATCTATTGACAAATTCATTGCAAAAAAATTCAAAGAAATCAGATGTCAAAAGAATCTATAACTTAAAAAGTGGATTAAATTTATTAGATTTGGAAGAAGAAAATGTAATTCAAGAATTATTACTTAGATGCGTCATTTCACCATTTTACTTGAATTTATCAGAAGGAAAGAAATTTATACAATTCGTTTTTACTTTAAACTTGACACTTGTAAAACTTGTTCATTCAACTATTATATCTCAAGTAATTTTTGATTCGTTAAAAATTTATTTTTAGATTCCAAGTGCAAAAGTGTCAATTTTGGAAACATATGGTGATTTTTACTTCAAGTCATGGAAGAATTCTACTGGAAAAACTTTAATAGCTTTGGAATATGATTGTATTCAAGACTTAATGTATCATGCAATTCATTCAAGAGATTTTACACTTTTCAAAAATATTAGAGTGATTTTAGACTCATTTTATTTGAACAAGAAACAAAATGGAGTTGATGAATTATTGTTGAGATTATATGAACCAATTTTATTTCGTTCTTTGAATGTAGCAAATGATGATGTCAGAAAAAACTCCGCTGCAATTTTAACAGATGCATTTCCATTTAGAAACCCAGATCAAAACAAAGAAGAGTCTGAACAATTAATACAAAAACAATTTAAATTTCTTCAAGATTTGTTAAAAGATGAATCACCAAAAGTTAGAGTAGTTGCTGTTGAAGGAGTCTGTAAAATATTAGGGATTTATTGGGAAATCATTCCAACCGAAAATACTTATCAATTTTTGAAAACTTTGATTTTAGATATGGCAAATGATTCTAATTCCCCTTTAGTCAGACAATCTGTTTTCAAAGGATTATCATTTTTATTAGATAGTCATTTAGCTCAACCAACATTAAAGAGTAATACCAAATATAGTTTCTAATATATCTCTTAATAGACCTTTTGAAAAAGTTATCAAATTCAATACATGATGTTTCTAAGATGGTTAGAATATCTTTTCTTGATTTGTTATTGAAAGTCAAATCTATTAGATCTATTAAATATTATGATATTGTTGAAGTAGATGATATTTTAATGAGATTAGCAGTTGATGATGATAAAAGGATTATTGAAAAAATAAGTGAATTATTATTGAATTCATTTCTTCCATTTGAAAAATCAGTATCTATTCAAGTATCAAGATTATTAGATTTTATTGAAAGAAATTCAATTGCAGCAAAGAAATTCTATCAAAGTGTATCAAAATTTGCACCTCTTGCATCTGTTTCCAAATTGATTCATGTGATCAATAAATATTTAAAAAAAGTGATTGATGCAAAAAAAATAAAAAAGAAAACAAAAAATGATTCATTAAATATTGATTCATCATCATCAGATATAATTGATAAAAAAAAGAGAAAATTATCAAAGAAAATGGTAGATTCATCAACAGAGACATCATCAAATGAATCATCAATAGATTCACATGAAAAGTATTATAAAGCATCACAAAATATTTCATTGATTGAAAATTTAGTTGAAATTCAATTTTTATTATTTGAATCAACTTTGAATTCAATTAGAAAAGTTGAAGAAGAAAAATTATTTGAGGTAAGAATATTTCATTATTTATTTTGAAGTCAACTATTGATCATTTTACTGGTGAATTATTGAATGATATTGTTGTTAATTTCAAAACACCAAAAATCTCTTGTTTTATTTGGGGAATTGCAAAGAATTTACCAAAAGAAAATATTGAAATCATTTCACAAAATTCATTGAACAGATTGGAATTAATGTGTGAAGAAGGTATTTTGAAAAATGATTATAAATTCATTTTGGATTGTGTAATGCATTGGAAATTAGAATCAAAATTGATGGATATCATTGAAACATATATGACTTGGACAAATGAATCACCGACTGGAAAAAAAATGAATGGAAAGAAAAAACAAAGAATTGAAAAGGCAAGTTCAATAACACCAGAAAATTCAATCATTGTTTTACACTTTATTAATTATCTTTTGTCTAATGAAGATTCAAGAAATTTTATTTTAAAAAGTGAAAAGATTGCAACAATAATGACTGATTTAATGGAAGAAATTGGAGATTATCTTGAAAGAGATAAATTTGATGATGGTAATTACTCATTAAATTTAATTTTTCAATAGAATTTTATGAGAAGTATTTGACAGAAGCATTTTATTTATACCCAAAGTATATCATTCATTTGGTGTATTTTAAAGAAAAGAAAAGATCACATAATCAAGATTCAAAAATATTTGAAGCTACTCCCATTGAAATTATGGAATTATTAGATTTCTATTCTGATTCTATTTTACCTGCTCTTTATCAAGCTGGGTTGAATGGACAATTGAAAAAGGTTGATAGAAAAGAATTGAAGAGAATTAGATCTTCTTCACAAAATGATGATTCAAATGATGATCAAATTAAAATGACATCCAAACCATCATTTGGTTTGGATATTGCAAAAACAATGTTGATTTTTATTTCTGAAATGATATCACTTGGATTGATAAAAAGTTCACAAAGTAAAGAAATATCAACAAAAATTACAGAAATTCTAATTGGATTTATGCAAAATGAATGTAAGAAAATCATCATTTCACCCAATTTTTTTTAGTGAAAAATATTTTACCAAATTTATTTTCCAATTTTTTGAAGATTGTTTATCAATGGAGTTTTGCTGAAAATGAAGTTGGAACGATGATGTTTACTTTGAATGATATTTTCTATTTCTTCTGTGATAATTTGAAAGAAGAAGAAATGAAATATATACATGAATTAATAACAGAATGTATGAGCAATGAAGTATCTAAAGTTGGATTAACTAAAGAAATGATCAAGAAATACTTGATAGAAAAAGATGAAGAAGATCAAGCTTTTTCTGAATTGATCATTCAAATTTGTATCAAAAATAAGGAATTCTTAAAGGGAGTATTGAATGAGTTATTTGATGATTTTGAAACATCAAAGGAAAGAATTATACAATTTTTATCAACAATAATAAATCAATATCACAATGAATTCAAAGATTCAATGAATCAAATCAAAGAGAAATTGACAAAATTTGAATATGATGAAAATATCTTAAAATTGAAAAATTCTATCCAAGTTTTATAAATTAACTTTTTTTGTATTAAAATTCATCAATTACTATTTCTTTTATCTGAAAGATCCAGTTAATCTGTATTTGTAAAAAATTAAATTAATGAATTTTAATTACTTTGGATCACCAAATGGACAAGAACAAATAGATTTGTTTTGACTTTCACCTTCTTTTTGAAAATAATTAAATTCCTTCAATCTTTGTTGATTTGGACTTTTCTTTGATGTTTCACCATAATATTTCAACCAATATCCACGATCATAACTCTTCAACAAATTCCATTCATCTTTGTATTCACTTTCAATTTTTGGATTCATTTCCTTTAATTTTATTACAAATTTATCCAGTTCTTCATGGGATAAAAAAGGTTTCTTTTTTCTTTCAAATATTTCAGGAAAAGAAGAAAATGATTTTTCAAATGAATCAGAACAAAAAAATTTTGAATCACAAATACCTTTTTTAGCAGATTTTAAGTATTGATCTATACAAGAACCACTTTGAATATTCAATTTCACATTTAAAAATTTCAAAAGTTCATCAACAAAATCTTGACAATTTCTTTTCTTTCCAATTTTAAATGATCCATAAGAATAATTTATATTCCAATGTGAAATAAAAATTGATAATTTTTTGATGACATCATTCATATCATCATTTAAAATGATCATTTCCGCGACATCAGCTGTAAAAAATGATTCCTGTGATTTCATAATTCTCTTTGGAACACAAAGTTCACCAGAATTCCAATCTAAATAAAAAGGTCCAATAATTAAAGCTGTATGAAACATTCCATAATTTGTATTTATAAAATTCAATGGTGTTAAAATTGGTAATGCTAATTTTCTTATATTCTCTGGATAATGTGTTGATGTGATGACCAATTTAACTTTTGCTATTCTTTCAAATTGATTCGAGTTTATTTTATTATATTCCCATTTGTCCATCATTTCTTTCATTCCTTTTAAGTCCATTGATAAATAATTCTTCAATCCATTTTCACTACATAAATTCGAAGCTAATGTAAAATAATGTCTTTTGTTTTTCATAAATTGTTCAGGATAACTCTTAAATATCTTTTTTGAAACTATATTTTTTGGTCTATCAAAAGCTGTCAAAAAAATGTCAAAATGAAATGATTGGTTGAAATTACTCCTATCAAGTTTTAGTTTTGAAATATTATCATTAATTTCATCTTCAATATCCAATAATAAATCAGAAATTGGAGTATCATTTAATTCCAATATTTTTTTTAAATTAAATTTTTGATTCAAATCAATTCCAATAATTTTCTTTTTTTCACAAGCATCAAAAATTTGATTTAACAATTTTTCCTCTTTTGAAAAAAAAAATAAAATATTTTTCAACCATTCTTGAATATGTTTTTCTTTCCAATAAATAAAATCTAAATTATCAATTTTTTCATTTCTTTCATTTTGTATATGAATGGATGTTCTTGGTGATTTCTCAGAAGTGAATTGGATGTTTGATTTTTTTATTTTACACTCTTCAAAAATACTTAACCATTCATAATATTGTTCTATTATAGATGTTGATAATTGAATAGTTTCTTCTCCTTGTTTGATTTTCATAACATATAATTCTTTTTCTTTTCCTTTAAATAATAATGTGTCATTTTGTTTTAAATAATATTTTTTAGTTATTTTTGTTTCTTTTTCATCTCTACATTCTAATATTAAAGTTTCGGTTGAAAATTTGAAGAATTTTTTTTTGTTTCATTTTGACCAAATAATGATTTCGTATTGGTGTTAAAGTATCCTTGTATTTCGGTCCTCTTCTTTTTATATTCTTTTGGTGACTCTTCTAAAAGTTCGGAAATTAAATTTTCGTTGTCTTCGATTCCGTCGTTTAAATCAAGTTCAATAATTTCATCATCATCAGAGTATTCTCCTGGTTCGCTTGTTCGTTTTTTAAAATCATTTGGGAATTTGCTCATTTTCATGCGCTCTTTGGACTTGTAAGTTTTTGTTTTTTGTTTTTCCAAAGTCCAAATAAATGATTGGCCAATTCAAAAAAAGTAGAGCAGCAAAATAATCATGTAATATTTTACCAAAAATAAAATAAAACCACTTAAAATATGAACCAATCAAATCAATTTTTTTATTTTCATGTGAATGTGGTGGGCAAAGATCAAAACCAATTTTTTAAACTTCAAACAAAAACGACGACTTAAATCTTCAATTCCCAAACAGTTTTACAATCAAAAAATCAAAATAAATCAAAAAATCAATTCACCTCTCTTATGTTTAGTAGGTTTTAATTCAATTATTTTTATATCATATTCTCTAAAAATTTTCAACCAAGAATTATTTGAAAAACATTTCATTCTGAATTTTGAAAACTTAAAAAACAAAAGATATGAAACATTAATCTCTTATTCATTTTTTCACACTGAATTTAATCATTTTTTTCTAAACATGATTTGTTTAATTCAACTATGCATTTTTTTGAAATTTCATCATTTTAAAAATGCAAATCAATTATACTTTATAGGAAGCTTAGTTGGTGGTGTTTCACATATTTTATTCACTGAAGAAACAAATACAGATGGAATCATTGGAGCATCAGGTTCCATTTATACTATGGCTGGATTTTCTTTAACAACAGGATTACTACCAAGTAAAATAAAATCCAAAATCTAAACAAAATTTCAAGTGGGTAAATTATTTGTGATTGGTTTATTAATTTATGAATTAAGTCAATTAAAAAAAAGAGAAACATCAAATATATCAAATGTGGCACATATAACTTCATTAATAACAGGTATATTATATCGAATTATTAAATTAAAAATTTAATTCATTTTTTTAATTCATTTTCACAAAAAATTAAAACATCCACTAAATCATGTAATTTTTCATTTTTTGGAGTTAAATTTACATACCATTTATAAAATTCATTTGCTTTTGGCCATCCCATTAATTGAAATTTTTTCATTCTTTCATTTGCTTTTGTTACATAAAAATCATCACCACAAGACAAAAGAGTGATGTAATACTTATAAGAAAGATAATAATCTATTTTTGAACCAATTCCTTCTTCTGTCCATAATGCTGCTTTATAAGTAGCTTTTGTGTGACCATTTGAAGATGATTTTTTAAACCACAAAAGAGCTTCTTCTTTATCTAATTTTACACCTAATCCAGTTGAATAATTCATCCCTAAATTAAATTGAGCTCTTGGATGACCATTTTCTGCTGATTTTCTATACCAATAACATGATTTTTCTAAATTTGTTTCAATTCCTTCACCATTTTCTAATGAAATTGCTAAATTATATTGTGCTTTTCTATGACCTGATTCTGCTGCTTTGGTATACCAATAAAGTGCATTTTTTGTATTTTGTAAAACCCCTTGACCAAAATCATATGAAACAGCAACATTAAATTGACCTTTTACATTATCATTTTCTGCTGCTATTTTATACCAATGAAAAGATCTTTCTAAATCAATTTCTGTACCTTCTCCATGTTCATAATTATATCTATATTTATTAATAATTTATTTTTTAAATTTTACGCTAAATTATTTTGTGCTCTTGTAAAACCTGATTCTGCTGATTTTTTATACAAATCAAAAGCTATTTTTTCACTTTTCGCAACACCACGACCATTGTCATAACAAATAGCCAAATGATTTTGAGATTCTGGATTTCCTTTCTCTGAAGAAATTGTAAATAACTTTACAGCTTCTTCATATTTTTTTAAAAGATAAAAACTTTTTCCGAGAACGAACATTTCATTCAAATCATCTGTACCCTCAAGTTTATTGATTATTGAATTCAAAATTTTGTTTGCTTTTTCTTGTTGACCTGATTTTATAAGAGCCTCTGCTATATAACTCTGGCACCATAAATTTTCGTTACAATCAGAACAAATTTCGATCAAATCTTTCCAGTTTTCCGTCAGAGTATAATTATATACTTTTTTTTGAATAGTTTTAGGAGGTAGAGAATATTGAATCTGGCTTTCTTGTTTCATTAGTTCCATGAATTTCTTTTTGAGTTCTTCAAGTGGTATATTGGGTAACTCAATGATCTCTTCAGGGTTAGTTATTTCGGCCAAAGATTCAAAAAACTTTTTTGAACTGGTCATTGCTTTTGGACTCTGTTCGTACAAAAAAAAATAAAACAACGAATGAAATTGAAGTATTCCACCAACAACTATCACTGAAAGAAATTTTAATAATTTCAACTGTAAGAAGAATTTTGAGGCAATTTCAGCATTTAAAAATCTGAATAAAAAATTGACCAATCCGAAATACTCATTTTTACAATTTTGTATGAACGACAAAAAACAAAAGAAACAAAACAAGAGCGGAAAAAAGAACAATGGTGACTCTAGGTTTCAAATTCAAAATGATCCAAAATACTTTCCTGTAGATGGAAGAACAAAAATTGAACCAAGGTTCAGTGAAATGTTTGATGATGCATTTCCAATTTTACGTAAGAGAAACAAATAAAAATTAAATTTTTAAAAGGTGGAAGTAAAAACAAAGGAAAAAAAGAATCACATTTCAAAAGTGCTTTAAAAAGTGTTTATAAAGTTGATCAATCAAAAGAAGACGCGGAAGTTGAAAAATTAAAAAAAATAGCAAGAGAATTAGACGCACATGATAGTGATAGTGATGATTCTGTTGATATGAATAAAAAACATTTTGGACTAGAAGATGAATTAGAACAAGAAGATGAAGTTGCAAAATTACCAAAAGATGAATCATCTGAAGAAGGTGAAGGAATTGCAGGTGAAGAAGATGATGTTTTTGATTTTAGTGATAATGATGAATGGGAACCTGAAGAAGTGAATTCAGAGTAAACAAAAAATATATTCTAATTTTTGAAAATTACAGTGAAGAAAGACATTTGGAAAGAGAAGATATTTGGCAAAAATTTTTAAGTGAAGGTGAAGTATCTACTTTAGAATCTGGAAATGAAACTCATCGTCTTGCAGTTATGAATTTTGATTCTCAATTGATTGATGTAATTATTCTTTCATTTTTTCAATTAATTTTTGAAAGTCAACTGATTTATTTGTTTTATTTAAAACAATTGCACCTACAATGGGTTCAGTTAGAAATGTCACCATTTATTTATCCGATTTTGGAAAGAAGAAATTAGAAGATGAAAAAATCAATGGACCAATGAATGTTTTCATGACAAATGAAGAATATGAAAAACACAAAAAAATTGAAAAAGAATTAGAAAAACATGCTCAAAAAGAAAAAAGAGAAAAATTTAACTCAACAAAAAAAAAAAGAAAAGAAATGGAATTTGATATTGATTTTGAAGTAAGCACATTTTAAATAAAAAAACTAATCATTTTTTTCAATAGGAAGAAGAAGAAGGTACTGATAGAATTCATCCTGAAAGAATTAGAGAATATGAATTTTCAAAATTGAAATATTATTTTGCTGTTGTCACTTGTGATTCTGCTCAAACTGCAAATGCATTATACAATGATTGTGATGGAAGAGAATTCGAAACAACTGCAATTACAATGGATTTGAGATTCATTCCAGATGATGTTTCATTTGAAGATCGTGAAATATTGTAAGCTCAAAGAATTCATTAATTTTATCCAGAAATACATGTTCTAAAGTTCCTATGGACTATAAACCAAAACAAAATCAATATAGTAAACAGATTCAATCTTCAAATTCGACATTTACTTGGGATAAAGATCCACCTGCATTGGATATTTTAAAAGATCATACTTTTGAAAATTTAAGAGAAGATGAATTAGCGTAAATTTTGAAATTCGATTAACAAATTTAGAAACTTTTTAGCATCGTCTGAAGAAGAAACTGATTCATCATCTGAAGAAGAAGAAGAAGATGAAGAAGAAGATGAAAATTCACAAGATGATGAAAAAGCATCATCATCAGAAGAAGAAGAAATAGTTGTTAAAAAGAAAAAACAAAAGAAAGATGCAAGAAAGAAATATAAAGATTTATTAAAATTAGCAAAAATTAAAGAAATCAAAAAGAAAGGAAATGATGAATATGAAGATATTCATATGGAACAAACATTTGATGATTCATTAGAAGAAGTAGGAAAAGAAATTGCAAAAAAAACGAAAGAAAATGAAAAAAAAGAAAATGAATCATGGTGGGAAACATTGGAAAGAAAAAGAAAAGAAAAGAAAAAAAAGAAAAAGAAAGATAGAATTGAAGAATTTAAAAATGAAGATAATGAAGAAGATGAAGAAGAAAAACAAAAAAAAAGAGAACAATTAGAATTATTGGTTGATGAAAATACTGATCAAATTGGTTACAATATGAAAAAAGATTTTGATAAAGAAAGACAAAGAAGAAAAAAAAATAAAAATCAAAATATTGAAACAACAACAAATGATGAATTTGATATTAATGATGATAGATTTGGTTCTTTATATGAAGATCCAGAATTCAATATTGATCCTACTCATTCAAAATTTAAAAAAACTCAAACAGTTGAAAAAATTAGAGAAAAAAAATTGAAAAGAAAAGAAAATAAATCACAAGTTGAAAAACAAAAAAATGAAGATGATTCATTGAATTTAATTGTGAATAAATTAAAGAGAAAATCAAAAGATTTAGAAAAGAAAAATAAAAAAAAGAAAATATAGTTTTATTGTGCGTGAAAAATGATTTCTTTTACTTTTAGAGAGATGGAATATGACAAAAAGGAATATCTCTTGATATGGATTCAAGCTCACCCATAATTGGTGGATTCCAATGACTCAAGAAATTCAACATTTCACAATTTATTTTTGAAATACTATCACTACAAGTCTTGCGCCAAAAAAATAAAATAATCATTATTTGATTGGTTGAATTTTGACGAATCATCAATTTCCACAACTTTCCTTGATGTCTGACCAAAATTTTTTAAAGGTAAAGAAAACAAATAACTCAAGAAAAAAAGGTTTTAATTGCATGCGGTGACACAAATTTACAAACAAGAACTGAAGCTGAAAAAGCACTTCAGGGTTTTGCTCAAAATAATTTAGTAAGAAAAATAAAAAATTAAAAAAAAAAGCCACTTTACCTTGTAAACTTAGTTGTTGAACTTGGCAACGAAAAAAGTGATGTAAAAGTACGTCAAATGGCTGGTATTTTATTAAAAAATGCTCTTTCTTCAAAAGATGAACAAACAACACAACAATTAGCTCAACAATGGTTGAGTGTTTCAAATGATGTTAAAAATCAAGTTAAAGTTCAAGTTTTAAAATCAATTCATTCAACTCAAAAAGAAGTTCGTCATGTTTCTGCTCAAGTAAAAAAAAAAAAAAATTGAAAATTTCTTTTGTAGGTTCTTTCAAGACTTTGTATCATTGAGCTGGAAAAAAACTCCTGGGGTGATGTTTTAGATGAATTGATTAAAAATGTTGTTAACCCACCAACTGAGTATGGAATGGAAAGTTCTTGCTTAGCGCTTGGTTATCTCTGTGAAGAATCTAGAGCTGATATTTTAGTTGCTAAAGCTAATGATATTTTAACAGCTTTAGTTCAAGGAATGAGATCAACTATTAATGAAATTAGATTTGCTGGTATTAGTTCATTCTCTCTTGCACTTGATTATTTCAAAGGAAACTTTCAAAACAAAGTAAGTGGTGTTTTTGTTTTTTTTGACTTTTTTTTCAAGAATGAAAGAGATTTTATTATGAAAGTTATTTGTGAATGTACACAAGCAAATGATGAAAAAATTAGACATGCTGCTATGGAATCACTTGCTAAAATTGCAGATTTTTATTATCAATTTTTAGGTGCTTATATGGAAGCTTTAATTCAAATTACATTTAAATCAGCTTCACAAGATAAAGAAGAAGTTGCTCTTCAAGCTATTGAATTTTGGTCAACTATTTGTGATGTTGAAAATGCAATTTTAGAAGATATTGAATATGTAAGAAAAAAAATAGAAAAAATTAACTTTTTTAAAAGGCTCAAGAAAATGGTGTTGAACCAAAAGAACCTTGTCAAAATTATATTGCTTCTTCATTAAAATATAAACTTGTTGATTTATTAACATCATGTTTAACTAAACAAGATGAATTTCAAACAGAAGAAGATTGGAATATTAGTGCATCTGCTTCAACATGTTTATCATTAGCTACACAAGTTGTTGGTAAAGATATTGTACCATTCTCAATGGAATTCATTTCAAAAAATATAAATAGTGAAAATTGGCGTTTAAAAGAAGCAGCTACACTTGCATTTAGTGCTATTTTAGAAGTACCTTCTTCAGATGAAATGAATACACTTGTTGATCAAGCTATTAATATGATGCTTAAACATATCACAGATCCAGTTGAACTTGTTAAAGATACAACTGTTTTTACAATTGGAAGAATTGCATTATTTCATCATTCAGTTATTTCGGAAAAACATTTAGAAAATGTAATTAAAGGTCTTCTTCATGCAACACAAGATGTTTCAAGAATTTCTTCAAAATCATGTTGGGCTATTAATAATATTGCTGAACAATATGAACCACTTCCAGAACAACAAAGTTATCCACTTTCAAAATATTTTGATGTTCTTGCTTCAACTTTATTAAAAGTATCAGAAAGATCAGATGTTTCAGAAAATAATTTAAGAGTTAATGTTTATGCTGCTTTAAGTTCTTTAATTGATAGTTCAACACCTGATGTTTATAAAACTCTTCAACAAATTTTCACTATTTTCTGTCAACGTCTTTCAGGTACTTTGAAACAAGGTACTTTAAGTTCAGAAGAAAGAGAAGAACTTTATCTTGTTCAAGGATTAATTTGTCAATGTATTCAAACTTTGACAAACAAACTTGGTTCTGCTATTAAACCATATGCTGATGATTTAATGAACTTATTACTCACTTTAATTTCACAAGGTACACCTGCAATTGATGATGCATTCTTAGCTGTTGATGCTGTTGTTGATGGTTTGTTAAAAATATATTTAACATTTTTTTTAGCTTTAGGAGTTGAATTTGAGCGTTATTTGAAACCATTTATGGCTCTTTTGATTAAAGGTATTTCAAATTATAGAGATGAACATTTATGTTTGACATGTGTTTCAATTGTTGTTGATGTATGTACAGCAGTTGGAGATAAACTTGAACCTTATACTGATGATTTAATTACTGCTTTATTGAATAATTTATTGATAAAAGATATTAGTAAAGATATTAAACCACCAGTTATTGGATGTTTTGGTGATATTGCAATGGCTCTAAAAGGAAAATTTGAAAAATATCTTCAACAAGTTACAATTGTTTTAAAACAAGCAGGAGAAGCAAAAGTAGACCCAACAAATGAAGAATTAATTGATTACGTTAATCTTCTCCGTGAAAATATTTTGAATTCATATACTGGAATGCTTCAAGGTTTAAAAAAAGATAAACGTAAGTCAAAAGTACATTTTTTTTTTAATTCTCTTTCAAAAAAAAAGCACAAAGTTTCATTCCTTATGTTGATAATTTGTTATACTTTTTAAATGGAATTTCAAATGATAAAACAATGGATCAAGGTGTTTTCAAAAGTGCTGTCAATGTTCTTGGTGATTTAGCCAATGTTTATGGTTCTAAAATTAAACCTTTGTTACAACAAAATGTATTTGTTGCAATGGTTAAAGAAGCAATGTCTTCAAATGATCCTGAGACTGTTCAAGCTGGAAAATGGGCTTATAGTCAATACAATCAATAAATTTCACTAATTATATCACTGCACTGCACACAAAAATCACAATTTCACCACCCTTTTTTTGTGTTCACAAGCACATATCAATTTTCACTCACTCCACAATAAATATTCACTTTCAAAAAAAAAAACAATTTTTGGACTTGAAATTTTTATTTGTGTCACTCTTACATTCTGCACTTCACTTCGTTTGGATATTTAAAGTCTGATGAATAAAAAACGAATTTTTTAAATGAAGTTTTGATTGGTTCACACTATTTTTTTTATGAAGACGGCAAAGAAGAAACTGACAATTTATTTATCACCAAAAACTAATTCAGTTCAAGAATTGATTAAAAAATCTAAAATGAATCCTTATTTATGCTTAACTGTAAAATATTCAAAACCAATTTCCTACGTTGTAAAACACCTTGAAACAAAATGGAGTAGTATTTTGGATGAAAATAAAATGATAAAAATATATCCTAAAACTGTTAATTTTGCAACAGGACAACATAAAGGTTGGAGTTCAAAAGAAGATGAAATTTTTTTAACAGAAATTTCTGAATCAAAAGAATCAATACAATTAGAGTATTCATTTGAAAAGATTAAAAAATCACCTCAAAAAGTTATTCATGAAAATTCATTTCCTTTACCAAATATAAATTCACTTATACCAAAAACCCCAATGAAATCAACGAATTTTAAATCAAATAGTTCAATTAATACAACACCTTCGAGTCATTTTTCTGGAAATTCAAATCTTGATGATTCAACTGAAATATTTAATAATTTATGGAAACAAGAAGAAGAAAAAAGTTTAAGTTTTTTAAGTTCTCCTTATTTCAAAAGAAAATTTGAAAGTGAAGAATCATCTGATGAAAAATCAAAGAAACAAAAGATTGAATGAAACATAAATTGTACACAATAAAATAAAAACCTTATATTTTCTTATTTTAGTATAAATTTTTGAACTTTTCAAATGAGGTTAATTTGTCTTTTTTCTACATGTAATAAATTCCCTTCAAACAGAAATTGATTAAATATTTTTTTGACGAATAAGATAGCTGAAAAAATGCAAAAAGTTCAAAGGTAGTTAAATTGTATAATTTAAACATTATAATAGTTTCTTTACACTTTGAAGATTATTTTTAAATTTGAATGTATTTCTTGAAATTGATTGGACAAAATATTTGGATTTTTTTATTAGTTGCAATGTCCATCGAACAAGTCAAAGAAATAAACGGTAAAAGAAAGAAAAGAAATTAACATTCAAATAGAAAATGAAGAATTAAAGAAAAATATTTTAAAACAAATTGAATATTATTTCTCAATGAATAATCTCCTCAATGATTCATATTTAGTATCCATTATGGACGAAGAATATTATGTTCCATTAACTACTATTTTCAACTTTAAAAGAGTTAAACAGTTAACAACTGATACAAATTTAATACTTGAAACTATAAAACCATCAAGTAGTTTAGTTTTTGATAAAGAATTTACAAAAGTTAAACCATCTTTCAACTTTCAACGTAGAATTTTATTAGTTCAAGGAATTCCATTAAATGCAGATATTAACGTAAAAACTTTTTAAAAAAAACTTAAACTTTTTTTTTGATAGGAAGTAGCTAAACTTTTTGAACATGGATATCCAGTTTCACTTTCACCTGATTTTTCTGGTACTTGGATTGCTAAATTTTATAATGAAAAAGATGCTATTCAAAATTTTGAACTTGTTTCTTCAAAAACTTACAACAACAAAAAATTAAGAGTTAAAATTTTAATTGAACAATCTTATCCAAAAAAAAAGAATTACACAAAAGTTCATTCAACTTCAAATTTAAATGGTAATTCAAATACAAATACAAATACAACTGGAAATGGAACAAAAAAAGAGTTTCAAAAAAAGAATGAAAAAAAAAAAGTTAAACCAAATTTTGATAATGAACAAGTATTTCCAAAACTTAGTTCAACAAATGAACAAGTTAAAAATGAAAATGGAGAAGAAGAAAAAGAAGAAAGTTTTGCTCAAGCTGCACTAAAAGCTAAAAATATTCAAGAAGCAAAAATGAAAGAAGAAAGCACAACAACTGTAACTGGATCAACATCAACAACAACAGGAACAGTAACAGGAACTATAATAGAATCAAAACAAGAAGAAAAGAAAAATGTAAAAGAAGAAGAAGAGAAAAAAGTTGAAAAAAAAAAATTTCATGATAAAAAAAAATTTAACAAAAAACACGGAACAACAAAAGATAAAAAAAAAGAAAAAAATTTTACACCAAAAACTAATCAAGAAAATGGAAAAAAAACAAACGGAAATATTAATGGAAATAGTAAATTCACAAAAAAATCAACAAAACAAGATGTTAAAAAAGTTGAAAAGAAAAATGTTGAAGCACCAAAAGATTCAAGTAAAACAACTCAAACTACAGGTGATTCATCAAATC
Organism: Neovahlkampfia damariscottae; assembly: GCA_016618085.1. NCBI lineage: Eukaryota > Heterolobosea > Selenaionea > Neovahlkampfiida > Neovahlkampfiidae > Neovahlkampfia > Neovahlkampfia damariscottae. The sequence continues at coordinate 20,414 of JABLTG010000130.1, read as the reverse complement.
AAGGAACAACATGGGCGAGTGTCGTAACACAAGAATAAAAAAACAAGAGGTCAATTTAAGTTAAAAAAAATAAAAAAAAAAATAAAAAATTTTTTTTTTCAACCAATTTCACAAAAATGTCTACTTGAAATCCTATTTACTCAGTATTTATTTACTGGATACTATTTATTCTGTTTGTCAAATTCAATTAAATGTTTCATCACTTTTTCTTCTTTTAAATCATAAACCTTTTCGTGAGGTGTGATTAAATTCTTAAAATTTTTTTGATTTTTAACATTCTTTTTGAATTGTTCTTGACAAAATTCTGAAATATCTTGTATTTGAATGATATCACCATTTGGTTCTAAAAATCCTTTCATCAAATCACCTTTTATTCCAATTTGAACAGCTCTTCTTTGACATTTACTTCCAACTGGATTATGATCAGGATCCCATTGAATTCTAACAGACCCTCTTTCTTTTTTATCTTCTTGATTTTTTTTATAATAATTATGACTTAAAAAATATTCAAATGAACTTCTTTTTAACCAAATGGCTAGAGTATGAGTTTGATTTGATTTTGAACTCCATCCAGATCGATACTGCATCCATAGAAAATTTGTTTTTATCCAAGTCATTCTTGTTGTTGAATAATCAGGTCCTCCAAAATATTGATGTTTGACAGCCCAATCCGCAATTTTTTTATTGAATGCTTGGTATACTATTATTGAGTCTTCATCATATTGTGCTAAAATATATCTACCTTTTTTAAAAAAGAATTTAAGTTTATTTTTAAAAACCTGTTTGTGGCCATTCATAAGTTTGTTCATCATATGATTTGAGTTTTAATTCTTTTTTAAAAGTTAAAAGTACTTCTTTTTCTTTTTCACTTTCTTCAATTCTGAGTTGCATCACTGTTTGATGATTGGATAATATTTTCAAAAATATTTATTTCAACCTGAAAGATGTTTAACAATCAAACGAATCATAATAAAAGCATATAATGATTTTAAAATAATTGGTGTGTTTGAAAATAACCATTGAAAAATTTTCCCTTTCATTGAAGGTTCCTTTTGAAAAACACCTTTCCATTTGAATTCATTTCCTAATTCCAAAATACCATAATTCTTATCCAAATAACCTTCAATATGTTTAATTTTCCAATGATCATTTGCAGTATATTGAAGATGATTGATATAAGTAGCGAATAACCAATTTGGAAATCTATTGGCTGCAGTACTTCCAATTGTCATTCCTGATGTAATCATATGATCAATACAGTTTTTATATTCATCATCATAACATATTTTTGAAATGAAAAATGAATGTAAATCACCAACTATCCATTTGATTTTTGATGAATATGGTTTGAAGATATCCATCATTTTATTGGTGTGATTTAGTATATCAGGATGTGAAGTATACATTTCCTTTTCAATCCAATAAATCAACTTTGAGGCTTGTTCACCTAATAAAGGACCAGCTGTTTGTGAAAATATCAGGATTTTATTGATCTCCTTGGATGTTCCCCATTTTTGAACATGTTGTTTTAATTGGTTAAACTGTTTTTTTCCAAGTAATGGACTATCAGGTTCTTGTTGAAATGTTCTTTTCCATCTGAAATCTAGCATTGCAATTCCATAATTTTCAATTTCTCTGAAGAAGAAAATATCATCATTTCCTTCATAATCTCTCATCAATAATAATTGATATTCAATGAAAGATTGTTTACCTGCTTTTACTACTTGATTAATTGGACTGTTGACTAAATGCTCATCAAGATTATTTATAATCTCATGATCATCAGGCATCATCCCTTAAAATTTAATTTATAAAATTGTTTGTACAATGAAATCCATTTCTTAGAATTTTTTTAATTGATGGATGTGACCAAGTGGTTCTATAAATTTCTCGAAATCTTTCTAATAAATCATCATATGTCAATGAATTATTTTTCTTAAACTCTTTTGTTATTATATCTGCATAAATTTGGTCCCCTTTTGATATTGAATTTTTGAATTTTTTACCTAAATGTATCATTCCAAATCTGTCTTTTTCATTTTCTTCTAATTCTTTCCAGAATGAATCATCTCTATCTTCAAAATATCTATCACATGATACAACTACAAGTTTCAATTTTTCTTTCAATGGTTTCAAAGGAAATGTTTTAAATGTTGTAATTTCTGTTTCATCAAAAATTGCTTTGTAAAAAGTGTTTGGTTTTAAATTTTGAAATACTAAAATTTGAGGATTTCTTTTCAAAGTTATTTTTTCATTTTTAACTACTTTTTCACCTTCAAAAAGTTTCACATTTATATTTTTATTTTCTGTTGATTTTTCAGATTCATATAAAATTCTGGCTTTTGTTTTTTGAACGTCTCCAACAATCAACAACATTTTAGAAGTATAAAGTTGAAAAAAAATGAGAAGTGTGAAAAAGAACAAGTTTTGATTGAAAACCATTTTTTCAGTTTCTTTTTGAAAAACCAATCAGATTGTTTGTCCAATAATTTTCATCTTCAAAGTCAATTTATTTAGATGGGGTTTTTTGATGATTTAGTTGATAATCCAAAAACTACTTTAGCTACAATTGGAGGCGCTTCTTTTGCTATGTTTGTTGGTTATTTAGGTTATCAAAAGTACAATGAAAAAAAAGTGAAAAATGACACACAAGAAAGTCATAATTGGGTTCAAAAACCAATAGGTATCAAACAAAAAAAATACATATGTCTTGATTTATTGCTTGAATTTTCATATCCTTCAAATTTTTCAGTACAAAAAATTGAAACAAAAGATTCAGGTTGCTCGAGTATTAAAATCTATAATCCACTTGATTTAAAAGAAGAAATATCAATAATTTGTGAGTATATTACTCCTGATTTATCGTTAGAACAATACTATCAACAAAGTGTGCAACATTTAAAAACTACAATCAACATCCAAGAAGAAGAAAGAATAGATCAAAAAATAAGAAATTTTGATTGTATTTATTTCGCTCATTCATTACAGGTAATTTACAAAAAAAGTAAAAAAAAAAAGGAGAATCGAAAGGTAAGGTTACAAAAATTTTATTTTTTTTATTTTTTATAGAATTGGAGAATTATAATGATTTATGATAATAGGGCCTATTTATTTCAATCTGATGATCAATATTCAGATCATTTCAATCTTTTTTTGAACACTTTTTCACCAATGAAATCACATTTTGAAATAGATAAATTAAAATGGAATTCAAAATATGGATATTCAATATCAATACCTGATTTAACATTTCAAAATAAATCAATTGATTCATTAAAGTTTGAATCAAAATTTGAATGTATTTCATTAGAAACTGATGAAGAATATGAATTTAAAGAAAATGTAAAAGAAGAATCAAAATTATTATCAAATAATCTCAAAGGGAAATTAATAACTTTTGAAATGAATAATTTATTCTATTATGAATTTTACTTCAAATTTCAAAATTCAAATTATTTGATGAAAGTAATTTCAAATTTATCCAATCGAAAGGATTTACTTATTAATTCATTGGAATCATTAGAGTTCAATAAACTGATTGAAAGAGATTTCTTTATTTACAAGAATAAAGAAATGAAATTTTCAATTCAATTTGGATCACAATTTCATTATTTTGAAAATCCAAAATCAAATGAACAATTTTTAACTTTGAATAAACAAAAAGATGAATTTTCAATATCCTTTTCAAAAATTAAAATTTCCAATAATCATTTAATACAAAATAATATTTTACAAGAAATGAAACAAGAATTAAAAGATGCAAATTTTGAATGTACTGTTAAAAAAGAATTAAAAACCATCATTTCAAATAAAGAATGTGGTATTATTGAATTTGAATATATTGATGATATCGAAAATACACAACGTTATTTTATCATTTTTTCAACTTGTCTAAATGATGATTTTTATTTGAAGATTGAAGCTTTAATTGAAATAAATGAAGGGAAAATGTTGAAAGATGAAATTGTAGAGATTTATGAAATTTTTGATTCTTTGATTTTGTTGTGAATAATTTGGGGATTTGTCATTGGTTGTTAAAAGTTGAACAGAAAATGAACGCTGAAGAACAAGGTAGACTTGAAGAAAAACGTGAGCAAATACAAAAAAAAATGGAAGAACAAAAGTTAAAGTTGGAAAGAATGAAAGCTGAAGCAATGGCAAAAGAAAAAAAAGAGACAAGAGAAATAGATGAAGAAACCAGAGCAATTGCAAAAATAATGGAAGAAAGTATGGTGAGTAATCAACTCATGAAATAAATTCTTTTTTTTTTTTTGTTTGTTGCAAAAAGATACTAAAGGCTAAAAATAAATTGGTGTTGATCGGTTTGTTAAAAATATGAGTGCCGAAGAAGAAGGTAGAAGGGAAATGGAAGAAGAAGCTGAGGAAATAGCAAAACGTATCGCCTTGGAGGATATGATGAGAGCAGAAGAAGCTTTACTTTCAGTAAAAATGCTACAAGAAAGAATGGCTCTGGAACGAATGAACAGAGAACTAGAACTCATGAAAATGGAAAAGGAATTAGAAGAAAAAAGAAATCAATAAACTTCAAATTATTTTATTCCATTCATATTTCTCCACCATAATTTTGATTGGACGTTTATTCTTTTAACTTTTTAACTTTTCAAGGATGTTGGGCAGTGAAAAATTATTTAAAGAAAAAATAAATGAGTTTAGAGACTCACTAAATAAAAAAAAACAACTCATAAAACTTGAAATAAATAATCAAAAAATAAACCTACAACAACTTTATGATTTGGTTATTTCTTATGGAGGTTATGAAGAGGTTTCAAACAAAAATTTATGGACAAAAATTTTAAAAGAATTGAAAATAACAAACTCAGAAATAGAATCAACATACTTTTTACAAAGTAAAATCACAAAACAAATTGAATAACTTTTTCACAGATTTTTATTTCAAATTTCTTTTTGAGTATGAACAAGTTTATCACTTTTCAAAGTCAATTTCAAAATTTAAAACAGATGAAACTACTACAACAAGTTCAAAGAAAAGAATTCAAAAAAACGAAATTCCAAACTTAAAAAGAAGAAAAATATATAACGATTATGATATTGAATTAATCAGAAAAATAGAATGTTCTATGGAGATGGCAACTGAATCAGAGTCTATTTCATATGTTTTATCAGAAATATATTCCTTATCAACTTGCAGACCATTTTTTTTATTGGATTCAGTTGAAAATGTATTAGATTATATTACCACTCATTTAAAGAAGATTATCTATTTGAAAAATATCAAAATTAATGATATCAAAGAAAACTTCAATTTGATTAAAAAAGATGAAAGAAAGACATTAGAAAATGCTTTTCTTTGTTTACAAATAATTGAAAATTTATTGAAAAGTGATGGTTTGTATGATTATCAACAAGAAATATTCATCATTTTGAATTTTATTTTAAAGAATGAATTTCATTTTGATTGGAAGAAAAAATCGTTGAATTGCTTGATTTTAATTGGCAAATCAATTCAATTTTCATTTGAAAACTTGAATTTTCTTCAAGATTTTTTCAACTCCATTCAAAATAATATTAAACAAGACGAAGAATATGAAATTTTAATCATTGAAGTTTTTAACTCTATTTTATCATCAGAACAACAAATCACTTCAAATATTCTTGCTTTTGAAAAATATTTAACCAAAGAATTCATTTCAGAATATATTTTGCAATTAGTTGATATGGATAAAAATGATTACATGAATGAATCTCTTTTATTTTTAATTTTTCATTTAACATCAAAAGAATCATCCTTGAACTTTAAAAAAAAATTTACAGATGAAAATTTCATTCAAAAATTATTAGTATTTTTAAAATCATCTGATGTTTTAACTCAACAATTGGCTGCTTTGATTTTATTGAATTTAGTTTCAATTGCAAATTTATCTTTTTATGAAAGTGAAATAGCATTGATTTCTTTCAAAACATCATCACAAATATCATCAATTTTGTCTGTTTTATTATCTGAATTATAAAGAATTTGTTCTTTTTTTTGATTTTTTTTATTATCCAATCGGAATCTTTCCTTAAATAAAATCTCCGTCCATAAAAATCTGCACATTTTCAGAAACATGATCGAAGATCAATACTTAATTTTCAAAGCTATAGCAGGTAGTATACTATTCATAGGACCTATAATATTTGCTATTATACCTTTTGTATTGACCAGAATAAAGAACAGGTGTTTAAACGAAAAATTCATTATGCAACTATTGGATGTTTTGAATGGATTCGCTGGAGGTGCTCTTATGGCAACTGGTTTTATTCATTTATTGCGTAATTTTTAACTTTTTCATTTTAACTTTTTGCAAAATAGCTGAAGCACATGAAATATTAACTGATTCAATAAATAGATTGAATAAAGTCCAAAATAGTCATGATCATCATTTTTCAGATCAAATAGGTTCATTACATGATCATTCACATTCAGTTTATCCATGGGCATTTTTGATATCATCTGTTTCTTTAGTGTCAATTTTTTTCTTTGAAAAAGTAAAGAAAAAAAGTATCTTCATTAACATATTTATAGATATTAGAATCTTTATTATTCTCATTAAAAACAAAAAAATCTATTGAAAGAATATCAAAAGTGATAGAGAAAGAAGAAATTGTTCGAACAAATGAAATTGCAAAAAATTTATATGATCAAATTGAAGAAAGAGAACAATATCATCAAAATCATACACATGAAGGTCATGATCATTATAATCATGATAATCATAAAAATGATCCAAATGATCAACATCATTCACATGATCATCATAATCATGATGCAGATGAATTTCATTCGCACATTGATACAAGTTTATTAAATTCAGGATCATCAAGAAGAGCAGCATTAGGAGGTTTTATTCTTTGGTTATCACTTGTTTCACATTCAGTTTTTGAAGGATTAGCTTTGGGATCTGCAAATTATAAACAACTTTGGAAATTATTCTCTGCAATTATATCACATCATTTAATTGCTTCATTGGCATTAGGTAGTGTTTTGAATCAAGGAATTAAGAATATTTTGATTTCAATTTTTTTTATTATTTCATATTCACTTTCAATTCCTTTTGGAATGATTATAGGTATTTTTGTATCAACAACACAAGGAGAAGTAAGATATTATATCTGATATACTAATTGGTTTAGATGTTAAATATTGTTCAAGGAGCTTCATTGGCTTTAGCTTCAGGTGCATTTTTTTTTGTCTCTACTTTTGAAATTTTGGCTCATTTTAATCCAAGAAATTTAGCTTCTTTATGTTTTAAAATCATGTTATTTCTTGTAGGTTTTGTTGTAATGGCAGTTATTGCAAATTATGCTTGAAAAAAAAAAAGAAATTTAAATTTATTTTTTTTGAAAAGCAGTTTCACGATTTTTTCTATAATATTGCCAATGTAAACCCTGTTGTTTTCCAACATGATCACAAAATTCTTTTTTTTTACATTCCTCTCTAAATTTTTCATCCATCAATTGATCTAAAAAAAATAAACAATGTGGATAGGTTATATATTTTGAATATTTTTCATCTTTAAAATATTGTAAATATTTCAAATAATTTAAAAAAGCAACATCTTCAAAATACTTATTCTGTGCTAAATCTATACTTTGTTTAGTTATAAAGTATTACAATTCAAATAAGAGACATTTGATAACAATTGTACAAATTCTAATTCTTGTAGAAATCTAATTTTCAAATCTATTGGACTTTCATGACTAGTCATTTTCTCTTCAACAAAAAAAAAAAACAAAAATTTAGACCAATCAAATTTTTATACATTATAATTCTCTTTTTCTTCAACAGAATTCGAAAAAAAGTTAAATCTATTTGATTTCAAGTTTAAATTTTCAGTTTCCAACATTTGTATTTTTTTGATCAATTCATCATCTTTTAACTTTTTTCTTCTCAACATTTCATTTTCACTACTTAATTTTGACAATTGAATTAACAATTCATCATTTTTATTCATTTGATTATTTTCATTTAACTTTTGAAAATTATAACTTAAATTCTCCAATGCTTGTTTAGTTATTATTAATTCATTGGATAAAAAAACAGTTTTTTGTGTTAAAATTTCAATTTGATTTTGTTTTTCATTTACAACATCTTCATATTTTTCTTCTCTTTCTTCATATTCAAGATTTTTTGATTTTAAATTTTGAGCAAATACATGTAAATTACCAAATTGTTTTTTCAAATTTTCAATTTCACCTTCTTTTTCTTCTTTAAAATTACTAAAACCAATATTAAATTCTTGATTCATATTTTCAATTTTTCTATTTAAATTTTCATTTATTTGTTGAATTTGATTCAAATTTTCATTTTTTTGTTGAATTTCTCTTTTCAAATTTTCAATTTTAAATTCTGATTCTTTTGTAAAAAAATTTAATTTTTCTTGTAATTTATTTGAATAACATTCAAAATTCTTTTTCATTTCATGTTCTTTTTCAAATGAATTCTTCAAATTTTCAATTGAACATTTTTGATTTTCAATCTCTTTTACACATTGATTATACATTTGTTGAAGATGATTATTTTTAACATTTAATGATTGAAATGATGAATTTTCTTTAATTAAAATTGCATTCTTTTCTTCGATTTCTTTTAATTTTAACTTTATTAATTCTTCATTTTTCTCTAAAAGTTCAATTTTTACTTTTGATTCTTCAAAATCTTGTTTATAACCTCCCTTGTCTAAATGATCAATTGTATTCAATAATTCAATTTTTATCTCTTCACAAAACTCTCTTAACTTTTTATTAATATTTAATTCTTTTTCCAATGATTCTTCAAGATTTTCAAATTTTTCTAATTTTTCTTTCATTTCAAAATACTCTAAAGAGTGTTGAATTGCAGTTGGATGTCGATTATATTCAAATATCTTTTTGATAGATTTTTCAATTCTTGTTAATGTTTCTTCTTCATTAAAGAAAAATTCATTCAAATTTTCTTTTTTTCCTTTCATTTTTAAAATTTCTAATTCTCTAAATTTCAAAATCATTTTTAATTGAAAAATATTTTCATTTTTTGATTCTACTAATGTTCTTAATAAATCAATCTTTTTAACTTCATTTTCATATTTTTCATTTGTCTTTTCTAATTCATTTAAACTTAATTTTATCAATTTAAATTTTTTTGTTTCTTCCATTTTTTCATCATCTTCTTCAACAACTTGATTTAATTCTGATATAATATCATCTTGTTGACCACTACTTCTACCTTTTTGATTCTTTAAAAAGTTTGGATTTTTTGACATTCTTCGAAAATTTTCAATTTCATTTTTCAAATTTTTAATTTCATCTTGTAAAGCTAAAATTGTACCAGATGTATCTTCATTAACAATAGGCTTATTTTTAACATATTTAGCACATTGAGCAAAATGTAATGTTGAAACTGTTTCTCTTAAATTAATCAATGCAGGACTTGTATTTGCAATGATACATGTTTCTGAATTTCCACCAAGTGAATCTCTCAAAAGAAATGTTAATTTTGAATCTCTATAACTGATATGTCTTTGATTACCATTTGAAATATCAACTAATCCATTAATTACTTGACCTAAAACTGTCAATGACTTGTTAATATAACATCCTTCTTTAAATCTTTCACCTTCACTATTGGTTGATTTTTGTCTTTCTGAACCAGCTAAATCAATTAAATTTAATCTAGATCTTCTAATCTTTGAAATTCCTTCTTCTTTTTTTTCAGTGTGTTTTATATTAATTGTAAAAACTGAATGTGAACGTGATGATTGTTCATTCATATCTGTTGATGCTGTATGTCTATTGGAAATACCTTTTTTTAAAAGTGTATAGGCTTCATTGGCTGTTGATACCTTTTGTAAAACTAAATTTTCAACATAAACACCTTCACGATTTCCTTCTCTTAGTGATAATGAATCAGGTTTGATTTTAGAAAAATCAAGTAAATCAGTGATCTTTTCATTATAAATTTCCAAAAATGAACAAGTACATTCACATTCAACATTTGTTTTTTCATTCTTTAAAATTGTTAAAATTTTTTTTTTTTCAAACTTGTTTTTCAGCATATGAAAATAGACTTTCAAACATTTGTGGAATTAAACCTTTTTCTGATTCATCAAATTTTTTATTTGAATTTGGATCTGGTCCTATCATTGTATAAGTTTTTCCTGAACCTGTTTGACCATAACAAAAAATTGTGCCATTGTATCCACTCATACAACTTTCGACAATTGGAAGACCAACTTTGTTGAAAATTTCTTTCTAAATTAAAAATTAAAAATGGATTATTTTTTTGTTTTACTTGTGTAACTTTTTCATCTGCCACAAAATCAAAACTAAACATTTTTTCTTTTTTAGAATCGGAGTCAAGTGTTTTAATGTAACGCCCATTTGTGTCCACACTGACACCTTTTCCTTGCCTTTCTTCATTTTTGCTTAAAGGTCTTACTCTAACAACAACTTTCACTCCTACGTTCTCTTTGTTGTTCATTGTTCACTGGTTAGGACTAATTGCGCCAAAATTATTTTCAACCAATTAAATCAAAATTGAATAACCATTGGATTATTCTTTCGGAGAATTAATTCTCTTCCATGCCTTTAATTTGGAACCAACAGAATCAACTAAATTTTCAAAAATTTCAGAAAAATCATAATCATCAAGGTATTTAGCCACACAATCATAATCCAAAGGATCCCAATCTTTTGTTAAAAAAATGGAACCTTTAAAATATTTCAAATAAGCTTCTATTTCAGCGCATTTAAATCCATCAAATAAAACCATTGTATTTTCATCCAAAAATAGTTTCGAAATTCCTTTTTCATTTTTCATTAGTTCATTTTTTGAAATTGTCAAATTATCATAAAGGTGTTCTTCTTTGATGAATTCCATATTTTCAAACCATGATTTTTGAATATTTTCAGTTCTTCTGTCCATTTTGTCCAACGTTATAAATTGACCATTTCTCATTTTGGACACCATTCCTAAATACAAAGAAACTTCACCTCCTAAAGTGCCAAATTCAATAAAATTTTTGATTTTTTTTTCAGTTGTGAGTATTAAATCTAAAACTAATAAGTCTGTCCAACTCATTTGTCCTTTATTTTTTTGTCCAAAAAGATGATTACTGCCTTTGCATTCTGTGCTCATGTATAAACAAATTTGAGGCATATTTCTCCATGTTTCAAATGTTTTTGGTGTATATAAACATTCATCATTTTCCATTTTATAATGATATGGTGAACATTTATTTGTTGTTTGTAAAGAAAAACCTTTTTGAATATCTTCTCGATTTTTTCTTAAATTTAGAATTTGATACATATAAAATGAGTTTATAATAAATACTAAGAATGTAAAAATCAACCAGAAATATAATTGTCTCATTTAGTTTGGTCTGTATTTCGTCAAGTTAGAGCGGAAAAATAACAACAACCAATCATTTTACAGAATCGAAGTTTTTATTCTTTTGGTGCAATGAATGAACCCGTTCTTCTTGGGTCTTTAAAGCAACATGATTTTTCTTCATCCAAGTACTCTCTAATTTTATGCTTATCTTTCATTTTTGCAAGTTCATCGAACTCTCTCAACCAAAAGCCTCTGTCGAAACTTTTCAATAATTTATATTCATCTGGATATGAATTCTCAAAATCAGGATCAATCTTTAACAAATCCAACACATATTTGTCAACTTCTTTATGAGATTTGAATTCTATTTCTTCTGTTTTGAATTTTTTTTTGAAGTCATCATCAGGTGAAAATATAGGTGTAGATTTACCCTTATTTCGAATAATTTTCAAATATTCAGCAAGAATTCCTGAAAAAAGTGAATAAAAATTTTTTTTTTACCTTTTGGTTCATATTTTATATTCAATTTTTCAAAAATTGCATCCACAAAATCTTGACAATTACCTCTTCTATCACCGTTCATTTGAGAGTATTTATAATAAACATTCCATTCTGAAATGACATCTGCTAAACTATCTACAATTTCATCTATATTTTTAACTGGTATTTCTGTAACATCAATAGACATAAAACTTCTTTTTGATTTCATAACAGTTTTTGGTATAACTAATTCTTGTTCTGTCCAATCTAAATAATAAGGTCCTATAATCAAAGCAGTGTGAAATAACCCAAATTGAGAGTTGATATTTTTGATTGGATTGACCAAAGGTGAAACTATTTTTCTTGTTTTATCTGTTATATGTTCTGTACTTGTAATTACAATTTTGACTTTTAACATTGGTTCTCTTTTTAAATTTAATTTTTTTTTTTTTTTTTTACTTGTTTGTAGGTTTGTCAACTGTTTCTTCTTTCATATTTACATCTTCTGTAATTACTGAAATCACTTCTTCACCAGGTCTTAAGTCTTTATCTGATTTTCTTTCTAAAGTATCCTCCTCAAGAGTTGAACCACCTAATACATTTGCTTCCATGATATCCAACAACTTTTTTACATTTCTTGATTTAGGGTTCAGATAACTTGCTTTCAAAGATTTTGCTGAACTTAGGTTATCAACAATTTCCAGGACTTGTCTTAATTTTAATTTTCTATTTTTGAGTTGAGGAGCAGTTTGAACACTTTTATGAACTTTATTAGCAATAGCAAACTTTGCAAAATTAAAAACTTAAAATGTCAAAAAAAAAAACCAAAACTGACCTCTCATTTCGTTAATGACAGCAATGTTTTGTAAAATTATACCGATAATTCGGATATCCTGAACTCCTATACCTTGTATAGTATCATAATCCATTGTCTGAAAAAAAACAGTAAAAAATGTCAAAAATGTCACATACCAGCAAATCATTTCCATTCACGGATTTAAATATTTGTACAGTTTGATTTACAGTTTCTTTTTTTTCAAAGAATAATACTCCTTCGAGCCATTTTTTTACATGGTGTGTTTCCCATTGTGTTACATCTTTTTTAAGTTTAACGGTTTTTTTTTCAAAATTTTACCATGAGTTGTGATACTGATGACTTCATCTTCTACTGATTGCATTGAAGTTATATTTTCAACAGAATCCTCACCACAGACACCTCCGGATACTAAAAATGCAAAACTGTCATTTCGTGGTTTAACTACGTCTATAAAATAAAAATTAGTTCGTTTTTTTTTTTGCTAACTCAAATTTTCAGATCCATGAAGTTCAAGTTTTTTAAAAGCATCTCTCCAAATATTATATGTGATTATGCTGTCTGTTTCAAATAAATAATCTTGTTTTTTCTCAACAAGTTTGAATCTGTATTTTTTTTTCAAGTTTTTTCCCACTTTTGATCCGTGTAGTAACGTTTCGTTTGTAACTGATATTCTACATGATTCTTTATCTGAGTTTTCATCTTTTATGACAATTGAATCTTCATTTAAAATGAACTGTTTTTTTTTCCACCTTTTGAAGATAAAGTTACTCTCCTGAAGAGAAAACTGAGCCTTCAGCGGAAATAAATTTGTTTGTGTTTGTATCTCTATATCTATGACCAACGGTTTTTAGAAAAAAGCTTCACTTACCACCCATTTTTCTCGAATAGACAAAAACCGTGTGATTGGTTAACATCACACAGTGGGTCCAATGAAAATGTCTCTTCGGATCAATTGGATTTTAGTAAAAAATGATTTTTTTTCGAAAATGATTTTTTGAATGAATAATCAAACAATTTTCATTTCTCAATTTAGATTTGGAAGAAAATCCTCCAATCATATCACTTTCCACTTTTGACTATTGAGCTTTTGCATTTTGAAAGTTATAGAACCTCTTTTTGGAACGAAACAACAAAAGATTAATAACATTGAACAAGTTCCCGCACTCGACCAATTGAATTATTCCTCAATTCATCATGAAAAAACCACATTTGCCATATGATCCAACTGATCCAAAAAATTTTCAAAAACGAACAAAACCATTTCATAAAGTGAATCACAAAATACAAACATTTTTGATTTTATCAGTAATAGGATATTCAGGATTTTTATTTTGGACAGAAACTTGAGAATAAAAATTTATCCAATCATTTTTTTTATGTCTTCAGAAAAAACATACGTAAGTCATGAGTCTTTTTTAAAATCAAGAAATTTGTAAAATTAACTACTTCTGTAGGTGAAATAGAAATTGAATTATATTATGAACATGCTCCAAAAACATGTTATAATTTTGGAGCTTTAGCAGAAAACGGTTATTATGATAATACTATATTTCATCGAGTAATAAAAGGTATTTATTTATTCAGAGAAATTAATTTTATGAAAAAATAGATTTTATGATTCAAGGAGGAGGTAAAAACAACAATGAAATACTTTGTTAACTTTTTTAAAGATCCGACTGGTAAAAAAAAAATCCATTAAATTCATACAAACCAGGGACTGGAAAAGGTGGAAAATCAATTTATGGATCAAAATTTGGTACTTTCAAAACAAAATTTTTAATTTTTTTCAGAGGATGGTAAATTCAAAAAAGTTATTAAAATTTAATGAAATTAGAAACTACAAAAGAATTAAAACATGTAGGTGCAGGTATTTTATCAATGGCAAATAGGTAAAGAATAATTAAAGATTCAACTTTTCAAAAGTGGACCAAATACAAATGGAAGTCAATTCTTCATTACATTAGCACCAACTCCATGGCTTGACGGAAAACACACTATTTTTGGCAGAGTCAAAAATGGAATGAGCATTGTCAAAAAAATAGGTTTAGTTCCAACAGAAGAAAATGATAAACCAAAACATGATATCAAGATATTATCCGCACAAGTTTTCAATTAAAATTAAAAAAAAATTCATTTAATATGAATTATTTAGTTTATTCAATAAGTATTCAAATGAATTTACTTTCTGAAAATCTGAAGATTTGTCTTTATTCAAACATGATTCGACAGTTTTAATTTCACATTTTTTATCAGGATGACAAAAGTAAGCAATTGAATATCTACTTTCAATTTCATTTCTCTTTGTTCCAATTACTCTATGTTTAACAGATGGATACTTTTTGTTTGTCCAAATTTCCATCAAATCTCCTGAATTTATGATAATTGGGAATGTCTCTTCAGAAACGTTTGGATTTCGAACTGGAATCCATTTTCCTTTTTTGAGGATTTCAAGACCTCCAATATCATCTTGGAATAATAATGTAATGGACCCATAATCAGAATGAATGCCTGCTTTCACTTTTTCATCTGATTTTGGATAATGTAAAATTCTCAGTGTGTTAAACATTTCACTGTGACTTTTATCAAAAAAATCTTCATCTAATTTCAAATTAATTGCAAATATTTTCATTATTTGAAGACTTAATTTATAACATTGCTTGAAAAATCAAGTCAGAAAAATCAAAATATTACTAGATAGAAATCTTCATAGAATTCACCAAATTCTGGAAACTTTTCGTCAGGAAAAATATTTTTTCCATCATTGACACTTCCAACATTATATGATTCTTTTGGATCTGATCGTCCACTTGTTGGATCCAACGCTAAAAAATTAGATTATTATTTTTTTTTTTACATTCTTTGTTCATCTTGATATAACCACGATTTGAAGCTGAATCAGTCCAAACTGAATTTTCTTTTTCTTCTTTTGATGATGAGAAGAATTTTTTTGAATGTGAAAAAGCCTGTTCAATTGTTTCTTTTGTTATGGAGTGATCAATGACAATGAAAAAGCCATATTCTGAAATTGCTTCCTCTACGTTTTTACAAATCTGCACACTTTAGAAGTTATTATTTCTTACAATTTTAAAATTGTCTGGATTTTGAATATTTTTGAATGAAACAACAGGCAGTTTGTCTTCTTCACTCATTTCTTATTATCCAATCATATTTTTGGCTACTAAAAAAATTACAGAAGTAATAATGCGCACTAGAATTCAAAAAAATTTCAGTTTTATTTTTGATGTTGAGAGATAAAGATCATTGGTTCAAAGGTTCTAAAATTAAAACTCTGCAAAAAATGGAAATTGATCCGACTATGAAAGATGAACCACTATTTGGTTTGAAGGTTCACCAATACAAAACAGAACAGTAAGATTTAAAATTCAAATTTCACAGACAAGACTCAATTTACCAGAGAAAGAACAACCTTTGACTCTTTATAATTCATTCATCAACAGTGCTGTGAAAATACAATTAGAACTCACAACAGAACTCAGTGAACAACAAGAAAGTATGAAAAAAACTTATTTTTAATTTCAAAATAGATTCATTAATTTCCCTTTACTCAAAAAAACTTTTAACATTAATCAATGGGATGTTAAAAAATTCCTATGAAGCCTCACAATCTTACTCAAGAAGAAGAGGTTATGGTGGTATAGATTTAGAAGAAAATGTTGAAATCAAAGAAAATTCAATTGACCAAGAAGAGTTTATAAATTTAGAAAAAAATAACAAAGATGAAAAAGAATGGGAAGAATATTATACCATCAAAAATTTTAATTTTTATGGTCGTGGTTTATTTATTACTTTTATACATACCTTAGAAAATGAGTATCTCGAAGTTTTGAAAAGAAAAAAATTATCAGAAAATATAAAAAAAAATTTGAAAGGGTATCAAAGTTCATTTGAAAAATCAATGAGAAAAATAAATGTATTATACACTTTAATCGATGTTGGTTTAATTGCTTATGAAAAATTAGAAAAAAATAAAGGATTGACACCTTTCAACGATGACATAGAAATCTCAGAGTTTGAAAAAAAAATAATGATTTAATTTAATGTTTATTAGTTATCCACAAGTGACAAAGTTATATATAGTTGATTTTATGAAAGAAATTGGTACTCAATACGTTTGGAGATTGGGTGTATTTTTTAGTTTATTAGTTTCTGGAACAGCTTCTCATTCTTATGCATTGACCACAAATTGGAAAGATACTAATTTTGTTACTTCAAATATTTATTACTTTTTAAATTTTGATGAAGCAGCAAAAAATACAACAAATTTTTTTTCTGAAGTTGATGCAGGAAAAGGAAAAGCTTTATGGGATTTTCATGATAAACCATTTGGTAATATTTTATATTAATCTTATTTTTAAATAGTTAAGGCAGGTATTTATTTGTCATTTCCAAAGATAAACACATCTGTAACTTTTTCTATTCCAAGAAATGATTTGTACCTGAAAGAAAATGATGAAATTTTTTTGATGGACGGAAATAAACAAGTTGTATATAAAACAAATGAAATTTCTAAAAATAATGAAATCTTTGAAAAAACAATTCAAAATTTGGAAAATACAAAAATTTTTGTGAACAAAATTGAAGAGCAATCCCAAGAAACAAAAACAAAAATTAAAGTTGAATTAAAAGAAATCATTAAAAATGAGGTCAAAGTTGAATTGAAAGAAGAGAAAATTGTGTCTAATATTGTTTCAAATGACAATGGTGTGTCCATTGAAAAATTTATTAAAATGGCAAAAATGATACCTAAACAATTAGGAGATTTTGAGTCACCTGATGTGGCAGCACGATTATTATCACCTTATAAAATTGATAATCTTTTGAAGATTGAAACTAAATCCGATTTTCCAACATTCAAAGTTCTTGAAAATTGGTTTGCTTCATTCATCCAACCTGAAGTCAAAGTGGATGAAGAAAAAAAAGGAAGTGTAATTTTTCATATTCATGGTAATATATAGACATAAATTAACATATTAGGTGGTGGATTTGTTGCAATGTCAACATTTGGACATGAAAGTTATCTTCGAAGATGGTCATCACATACTGGATTACCAATCATATCCATTGACTACAGAAAAGCACCTGAATGTAAAATTGAACAAAAAAATTAATAATGTTTTAGTCAAATTTCCAGTTTCTCATGAAGAATGTTTCTTAGCTTATAAATGGTTCCTGAAAGTTGGTCATATTTTTTTGAAAACAAAAATCAAAAATATCATCGTATCTGGAGATTCAGCAGGAGGAAATTTATCATTAGCATTAACATTAAGATGTATTGTTGAAGGTGTAAAACCTCCTGATGCAATTGCAATTTCATATCCTGCCACTTATTTGACAACAAGTCCTTCTCCTGGAAGATTATGCAGTCTAATCGATCCTATGGTCAATTTTTCATTTTTGAAAATGTGTTCCGAATCTTATTTAAAACATGGTGAAGAAGGCTATGATGGAAAACAAAATCCATTCATTTCACCAGCTGTAGCACCTAATGAAGTACTAAAATTATTCCCACCAACTTATATCAACATTGGGACATTAGATCCATTATTTGATGATGGTGTTTACATGGCACAAAGAATTAATAAAAATAATGGTGGAAAAGTAAAGTTAGATATTTTTGATGGTTTGGGACATGGCTATTTGAATATGTCAGATTTTTTGAATGAAGGAGTCGCTGTTGGTATGAGATTAGGAAGTTGGATATTAAAATTCCTTGAAAATGAAAATAAATAAAACTATTTATTCAATGAACTGATCATAAATTGAGATTTCAAAATCTCTTGCGTTCATTGAAATAACAAAATGCCATTGGTTGTCTTTTGTTGAAGGATCATTTTTACCATAAAAAAGTAAATTGATACTGTGGTATCTAATACCATTGATGTACATTGTCAAATATTCTTTTCTGAAATCAACTTCAATTCCAATTCGATTTCTTCTTTGTGATAAGTTTGAAATAAAGTATAAATTATTTTTGAAAGAATTTTGATTTAATTTTATGAAATCTTTTTTTTGAATTCCAATTTCACATTGAATTTGATTTGGAATGCTTATGCTTCTCATTGAAGGTAAAATTACATCAAACTCAATAAAATTAGTTACATTTTGAAGAATTGGTGAATCAACAAAAATTGAAGACCATTCATTATTATCTCCAATTGATATTGCCATCTTTTTATCGTTCAATAAAATGATGTTATTTCCTCTGATTTCTGAAAAATTAGAAAAATTGAAATTCTTTTTTTCTTTGATTTGAGTTAACAAAAATGTGGTTAATTGATTCAAACCGAAATATCTTGTTTCATGTATCAATTGTGAAATGATTAATGAATTTTCAATTGGAAAATCAACATTTTTTAATTCACCTTTTTCTCTTAAATAATTCAACAAATAGTGAAAATAAGTTCCATCTCTGTCAAAAAAAATGTTTTTTTCAGAATCTATTTGAATCTTAAAGTTGGACTTGAATAAATTTGTGAATAAATTTTCTTCATTGTTGATGGTTTGAGATAAAGTTGATTGTTTTGTTTGAAATATTTTTCCACCAATGTTTAAAGTGACGATGGCATCATTTGGTGTGTTAGGAGTCATGGAATTTGTCAGTTAGGTAAAAAGTCGTTGAAATTCGTTATTTATGCATCAAAACAAATCAAATAATCGTCCAATCAAAAACGACGAAAAATGAGCATCAAACAAAAGACCACACAATTCTTTTATGATTAATTTTAACAAGAATAGAAAAAAGAAGTCTTCTTAAATTTTTTTTTATTCAAAGGTTCAAGTTTTGTATTGAAAAAAAGAAAAGAAACAGTTTTAAACATTATAAAATCATTAAAAATGGCGGATGAAGTAAAAAAAACAGTCATAAAATAAATTTTGAACAATTTGTTTTTTATTACAAGTAAGTAGGTGGAATGGCTCCAAGCTCTGTCGAACTCCAGCGACTTAAATTTTCCGTTTCCTCAAAAAACCCTACTTTTTCCCAGCCCAAAAATCCAATTTCGCCGAGATACAGTGTAATGCTTATTTCGATTTGTTCTGAAATTCCAATGAATTTTGATATTTTTGAATGTAATTTTGTGCAGACTTCTCCTTTTGGACAATGGTTTTCAGTTGACTTCTTCACAGCCTCTGTTAAGGTTTTTTCATTTTCATGGAAACTATTAGAAAAATTTCTTTATTCTAAATTTCTTGTGAGTCAAGTAATTCTTCAAAATAGTTCTCAAAGTATTTAATATTTGGAGCTAAATTTTTAAACCACCCAATGTCCAATTGTTGTTACTCCTCAATATGCAAATTAATTCATATTCTTTGTATCTAATTTTTAATCTAATATCTCCAGTAACATTATTACCTCCTGTGTACAAATGAATACGAAAAATTCTACCATAATTGTCATTAAAATAAAAATAATGATGTTCTTCTCCAATACGACCATATTCGAGGTTGACGTTGTTGTTTTGACCCAAATCTAGTTGATGAACTTGGTTGATTGAGACATTGTAACAACTGAGAAAGTCTTCAGAATTTGAACCAAAAAAGTTGCTGATGAGATTTATCCGCTATCTTAAAACTGACTTTTCTGTTCATTCTGATTAATCAGACCAGACATTAAAATCAAGGTTTCTTTCGGGATAGGACCGTCGCCAGCAGTACTGGCAGTTTTTGGATTTCCAATAAAATTTTGTATATTCATCAGAAATATATTTCTTGCTCCATTATAATCTCTTGGAAGAGAAAAATTACAATATTTACAATTGAAATAATCTT
>JABLTG010000012.1:147023-205747 GCA_016618085.1 Neovahlkampfia damariscottae | reverse complement strand
AAGAGCAAGGAAGATTAGAAGTAAAACAGCAAGAAATTTAATTACATGGTCACATTTCTCTTTTAGACAAAGATTGATGAATAAATTAAAAGAATATCCAGAATTATCTCTCAAAGTAGTTACAGAAGAATACACTTCAAAGACATGTGGTCAATGTGGAAAAATACATCAAAAACTTTATGGAAACAAGACATTTATCTGCCCAAGTTGTTCCTATAAAGCAGATAGAGATTTGAATGCTGCAAGAAATATATTGATCAAATCTTTAAATATGAGTAAATACCTTTATGGTGTTGATGTTGAGACCCAACTCCTTTCTACTCCATTTTGAGTAGATTGCAAGACTGGTGGAAATGATCGTTTTGGTCACTTTTGCCAGTTTATAAGTGGGTGAATATCATAAAAAAGAAATTCGCAGGTGACAGGATTCGAACCTGCGCGGGAAATCCCAACTGATTTCAAGTCAGTCGCCTTGACCGCTCGGCCACACCTGCTTTGGATGAAAGAGATCTAAGAGCAGGAAACCCATCAGTTAGAATTCCATATACTATAAACAAATCGTAAGTGAAAAATTGTGAAATTTTATGGAGAATCAAAAACTTTTTTCTAAATCCTTTTTATTCATTCATCGGCGATGAAACATATAATTGTTGAGTCATAAGAATAAAAATTTCATATCAAATAATTGTTTCCTTTTGATGAATTTCAAGAATTCAATTCCATCAAAGAATGCTTCTTTTGTTACATCCAAACAAAACATATGATTTAAATATTTCCCATTATGATTCCATCCACCAAATGTATAAATATATTCTTTACCATCCAAATCAACAATACAGGAACAATGTAATTCATGTCTACGATTCGAGTGAATATTTCCATATGCCCTAGAATTAACAACTTCAAAATTATTGCAAGGAATAGAATATTTGTAAATTGATGAATCAAAGTTTGAACCAATAAAATAAATATACCTTCCTATATTTATCATAGTCCCTTTTCTCTTCAGAAAATGATGTCTTGTCACTAAATTCCAATGATTGTTGTTTTGGTTAAAATGATACAAAGTTCCCTCGGGACCATTCACAAAAATTTTTCCATTTTTATCAATAACTGCTTTGTAGTGTTTAAAAGATTTTGGAATATCACCAAATGTTTCAATTTCTTCCCATGAATTTGAAGAAATAAAATATTTTAAAACACTAACTATCTCGGAGTCTGTTTTCAACACTCCATCTTCAAGCAAGCCTCCAAAAATATAAATTATATCATCATCTAATACTGAAGCAAAATATCTCAAAGAAAATGGAGTATCTTGTTTTGTTACTTTGAAATCTATTGAAGAAATTTTTGTTATTTCACTTGCACCATAAATTAAGAATTGTTTTTTTGGTTCATTATAAAAAACAGCTTTTCCTGCGACTATTTTTGGTGGTGGATCTATGTTTTTTGAATGCCAAATATTTTTTTTCAAATCAAACACGTACAAAAAATCGTCAAGAAATCCACGAGCTCCATATCCTGAAAACATAAACAATTCATTTTGGTGTTGTATTATTTCACAACCAAAATTTCCTGGAGGAGGTGAAGTTTGTCGTACCAACTTCATGAAAAATAATCATCCAATCAACAATCAGAAAAAAACAAAATGTAAAAATCATAATGGCAAGACTGACGAGTTGTTAAACAATTTATAGAAATGAATCAGGAGAATTTAAGAACCAATCATTAAGTTAGAACCAGTATATATATGGATACTTTGAATTAGCCAATTGTCTTGACTTAGGAAACGAAGCAAGAATAAAGTACTTCTTTCTTGAAATCAAGACAATTGGTTGGTTGGTACAACTTGATAACATCTTTATCTTTATTCAAATCTGAATTTCATAGTTGATAGAGTGTCTTGTGGAATGTTCAATGATTTTTGAATATTTACATCAAAAATAGAATTGAATTCCCAATTGACATAGGCTTCTGGATCTTCATTATGTATTGGAATCCTGACTAAAACATCATTATCACTGTAATTATAACCATAAACTTCCAGAAATCCATCTTCAAGCATCAATCGTTGTTTGTTCGAAGAAAAACGGGTTTCGATATTGCTTAAGTCACCAACAATAACTTTGTCAAATAAATCACCGAAGTCAAAATAAAATTTAGATTGAATGATACATATCATCATATTTTCTAAATTGTATATGAATCTAAATCGAAAAGTGTGCTGTGTGCAGAGACGAATAGTCAATTGCTTCTTTGAAGGAAAAAAAGAAAATTCAGCATTTTTTGAGTTAAAAACAATCTCTGAGATGTTCTCTTTGTTCAGTTTTAACTTTTCAATTGCTCCATTGAAATAAAATATCACAGGTTTATGTTTCAAATAATTTGGTATAAAATCAAGTTCTTTGGGTCTTTCGAAAAAAGAAGTTCCTTCATACACAGAAGATGGTATTTCAATAAAACTTCCTTGTTGAATCAATAATTCAGATTCAAATTCAAAAATATTCAATTCTGATTTGTAATCTTGCAATTCACATTTGACAATTGATGAGATTCCATATTTTGAAAAATTCATCAAATTAAGATCCATATCGAATACATGAGTTTTTGTATTTGAAAAATGAAATGTTGAATTGACCATTTGAAAAAAAGCAGGTATTTCAATGGTTCCAAAGACATTTTTGTTTTCCATTTTTTGAATGATTGTTGGTATTTTTATTTTAAAAAGTTGATAATAATCTTTAAATGATATTAATTCAGATTTAAATCCAATCCTAGTGTTGAATATTTCTATTTTTTTTGAAGATAAACATAAATCCATTTTGATTGAGAATCCATCATCTTTAGAATCTGAACCACGAACCCTGTATTCACCATTGACATATTTAACCTGTGGAGATTGATATGTTTGAAATGAACGAATACTGATACTGGCCGGAGAATTCTCCAAAGGTATTGAATGTTCTTCAAACTCTACTTTAAAATTCCACTTTTTTTCAGACAGCTCCTTTGGATTTTCTTCAATTTCTAATTTTGATATGAATACTTTTTCAAAATGTTCATTAACAAATGATAGTTTCATGTTGTTGTCAAGACGTACTTTTACAAGAAACTCTTTCAAACTGTAGTTGTCTGGTTGGAAAGTGTAGATAATAATTCCATTGGATTTTTTTATTGCTTTTTGGTTTAAATTTGGTTTAGAGAAAATCTTTTCAATGTTGCTCATGGGTAGCTCTTTTGTTTTTTTATTTCTCAGTCCACCAATGAAATAAATTGGTGATAAATGTTTATTTTTTTTTCATTTTTGACATAGCTTGGAATTTTTGTGTGTTCTTTGCTTTGTTTGCCTTTCCATTTCCTTTATTTCTATTTTGCTTTCCATTGTTTCTCTTTTCATATTTCTCTCTTCTCTGTTGTTTTTGTTCTCCTTTGAGTTTTTCCAATTCAGATTTTGATAAATCAGTATATCGTTTTACACAATCAGGAATTGGATTATTTCCCTTTTCAAGAATTTTTTTTAACTCAAACATCAACTGAATATCTTCAGTTTCACCAATGAAAGTGTATGCTTCTCCTGTCTTTCCTGCACGACCAGTTCTTCCAATTCTATGCACATAATTTTCAATATCCCTTGCAAAATCAAAATTGATTACAACTGATACATCTGAAATATCAAGACCTCTTGCAGCAACATCTGTAGCAATCATAATTGTTACTTCATTTGATTTAAATTGTGATAATGCTTTTTCTCTTCTTCTTTGATCAATATCACCATGAATTTCACAAGCCCTGATTTTGAGTCCTCCTAATAACTCATTCAACCTTGTACATCCTTTTTTTGTTCCAGAAAAGACCAACATTTTCATTTTTGGATCTTTTTTTCTTAAATTGATCACCAAACCTTTGAATTCGTTTATACGTTCTCTTACACATGAAAATGGAATAAAATGTTGTTTTACAGCGTCATTTGTTGATACTTCATATTTTCCAATGTTAATTTTGATTTCATTTGGACAGTATTCTTGTGCAATTTTTTTGACATTTGGTTTCCAAGTCGCACTGAACAAACAAGTTTGTCTATCTTTTGAGATTTTTGAAACAATTCTTTTGATTTGAACTTCAAATCCCATATCCAACATTTGATCAGCTTCATCCAAAGTTAAAAAAGAAACTGTGTTCATATTTGTAAAATCTTTATCAAGCAGATCATTCAATCGACCAGGTGTTGCAATTAAGACTTGTGTTCCTTTTAAATTCTTTTTTTTTGTGTAGTCAATTCCTCCATAAACACAAGTGACTTTTAATGAACGTCCAAATTTTTGAAATTCACCATGAATTTGTTGAGCTAACTCACGAGTTGGAGTTAAAACTAAAACTACAGGACCATCACCTTCTTTCAAAGGTCCATGCTTTCTTGCATGCATAATCGCTGGTACAACAAATGCTAAAGTTTTTCCTGATCCTGTTTTTGCAATTGAAACAACGTTATTTTTTTGTCTAACAATTGGCCATGATATTGCTTGAATTGGAGTTGGATAATCAAAAACTTCAAGTTTTTTTAAAATATCTTTTGGAAAATTTGTTGAAGCAAATGTTAAATTTGGAGTAAATTTTTGTTTTCCAGATATTGTGATTGCATTTGCTTTAAAGAAATTTGAAACATCCTCTTCTTTAAAATCTACTGTTGAAGGTTCAATAGTCTTGATATCAAATGTAACTTCTGGTTCAGAAATTTTTTCTTCAATGATTTCAACTGAATCTTCATTTATGATTTCCACATTTGAATTTTTTGATTTTGTTTTATTTTGTTTTGTTATTTTTGTTGGATTATTTGTTGTGTTTCCATTTTGTGGTTTATTTTTCTTCACCATATTTTCTGTGATGTGATAAAAAAATGAATCAAAAAAAGAAAATGATTGGTGCAATTTTTCAAATGGACAGAATTCATCAAAAAAGAAACAAAAAGCTGTAGACTCAATAAAAAACCGGGAAATATTTAAAATGTTAAAATGTAGAGATTTTGACCAAGTTGAAGCAGATTTGAGGAATGTTTGCTTTGGAAAATTGACCAATAGGAATATCAGGAAAAATGGAAGTAAATCAAGAAGAAGAGAAATTATCAAAATCATTAGAATCCATGAGTATATCAGTTGAACTCAAGACACCTGAAAACAAGTTAAAAACAAAAAAGAAAAACACTCCAAAAAAAACACCAAAAAAAAAAGACATCCCAAAAGAAGACTTGGAAAAAATCGAAAAAATTAAAATTGAAAAAGAAAATCATGAAGATTTATTTCAAGAATTAAAAACCTTTTTCGAAAATCAAAAAAAAAATTTTCATAAAAATCAAGAACAAGAATTAAAAAAAATTTTACAGAAATATGACAACTTCAAATTTACAAATTTATTTGTTCATTCATATTTCAAATTTATTTACGAAAAATTTGAAATTAACCACCAAGAGATTTCAGATACATTCAATTATAGAACTGCCTTTGTTCAACAAATGTTTGAAAAAAGGTCAAAAGAAGAGTTTGAAGTGGCAGATCATCAAGCTTTTAGTGCATTTTTAAAAATCATTTTTTCATTTTTAAAACATCAAAAATCATGCAAATTATACAATATTTTGTTTGCTATTTTTATTTTTAACTCCACTGTAAATTTGAAAATTATTTCAAAAAAACAAAACTCGGAGGACTCAAATCATGAAGGATTTGTCAACAAATCATTTCGAGATTTGAAATTAAACGAAGAAAATGAAGAGAAATTATATGAAAGATATCAAAAAAATGGATTGGTTGATGAAATTTCACCATTTTTGAAAGATAAATTGATTCCTTCATTGAATGTATTACTTCCATATTGTAAATGTTCTTCATCTATTTGTGGAATGTTTAAATGGGTATTTCAATGTTGGAAAGAAGAATTTGATGATTCCATCAAGCATTGGATAGTATCTGCATCAACTATAAGAAACAAAAAAGAAGACTTTTCATTGAGAAAATATCTATTTGACAGAGGTCATCAAAACTTATTTTTGATTGAAAATAATAACAAAGAGATCATTTCATTCACTGATGAAGAAAGAGATATTGAAATGAATTCAATTAATTTGAGGATTTTCATTACTTTAGCAAAAAGCAACACAATGAAAAACATCAAAGAAATTTTAGATCAATTTGTTGAAGTGGATGAAATTTTAGATAAAAAAAAATGAAATTATTTGACTTGATTTTAAAAATTTTTCATCAAATTAACTTCATCAAATTGTACAAAATACCATTTGCCATCTTGTTGGATAATGGTGAATAAAAATTTGACATTTGATAATAATTCAGGACGGAGTATGTGTCCATCAACATGAAGAGACATACCACAATGAAAAAATATTGGTAATAAATCTTATGAAAATGTCAGACATAATGAAGAAGAGAGTTTAGCTACAGAAAATAATCATAAAAAATGTAAATGCAATAGATACAGGTTATTTAACCAAAAATTCAACTTCAAAAATAAATATTTATCCATGTATGCCTTAATCCCGATAAGCAACATTTTCGAGTACTTATATGAGACAATTGTTCAATGTCATGAAAAGCATGATCGGAAAGATGAAAAATATAGTGAAAATTAATATTAAAGTCGGGTGATGAAAAAATATGAATTCAGAATCAGAATCATATAACTTCATAAAAATCAATACTGGAATCACCAATAACATGAAACTTGAAGATTAAAAATATGTTGAAGTACCTCGAAAAAATTCCAATCAATATGAAAATCAAAGTAATATTTGGAACTATCAAGGCTGTAAGCATTGTACTATTGAAATTAAATTCTAAAATTTTCGTTACGTTGAACTTATTGCAATGGATATGATTACATTCCCAGTAATTGGATATTGAACAGATTTTGAACTTATCATTCGATTTGTATTTATTATCATTTTCTTGAAAGGGATTGAAATAGTTGGACAAGAACACAGTATCATTATCATAAATGCAATTTTTCCAATTTGAACAAAGATATCTGATTCTTTATGATTTTTCATGAAATTCTCCAATGTAGATGCACTAAAAGTGATATATCCGACAAATCCAGTTGTTAAATATATAAATAAACTTAATAAAGTACTTGTTGTTAGAGAAATTCCCATTCTTCTTTGTGTTGGATTGTACAAATTTTCTCTAAAAATATGTGAATGAATTTGTAACTTTACTGAATTGAAAGAACATTGACATGAAATGAGTAGGCAAAAATATGAATGAAAAAAGTTGAAACTATGTTCCATGCGTTGAAATTCGCACAAACAACTCTATTTTCTAAATAATAATTTCCTTTTGCTATTACAAAGAGAAAGATGTACAACAAACATACAAATGCAACAACACTGGTGTAATTTAAAACCTTCTTATTCATCAACAAAATGGAAGGTAATATAAAAATGATTGAAATTGCAATGAAAATTTTTTGGTCAATTGCAGTTCCTAACCAATAATTGATCATTGATGACAATAAGTCGGCAATAATAATAAAATATGAAACAATGATTCCAAAAGAGTACCCAAATATACATAATTTTGCAAACAAACTTCCAAATTTTCCATGAGTAGCATAGCTTAATTTTTCTAAAGAATAAATTCTTTTTTTAGTAGCAGAACTTACCAGCAGAAAAGCTGGAATCAACAATAAAAAACCTATCAATAGAAGAGTTATATAAGAAATAACGATTCCAGATTTGTTGAGAGTCATTGGAATGGCTAAAAAAAAAATAAATTAAATTTTTTTTTTCAAACTTAAAATTGCTCCACTTGCCACACCAGACATTAAATTAATTGTAGAGCTGAACAAATTACCATGTCTATTTTTATTCTCTTCGATAAAACGTTCCTCATCTGAGTCATTTGAGTCATCTACTAACAGAGTTTCAGTCGAATGTGAATCAGTTTTCATTTTTGTTGACCAATGAAACAACTTTCTTGCTTTGTTGAAAGAAAAAGGTGAAATTCTAACTCAATGTGAATCGAAATTTTTAACAAACAAACAAAAAGATTGGACGAATCAAATCAAAGAAACAATTTTCAAACACTTAAAAAATGACCCTCAAAAGAACTATTGTTTCGAACCAAAAACAAATCAAAAAAATCTTAAAAAAACTCGAAGAAAAGGCCGTGAATCTAAAATTGGTTCTGTTGGATTTTCAAGTTCCAAAAAACAACTTTTGGAATAAAAATGTTCATCTTGAATCTAATAATCCATTAGAACCATACACATCTTGTTCCTTAGGAGTTCAGTTTGGATCAAAAATTATTCATTTTACAAATGAATCCACAGTTTTAATAATTCAAACTTTGTCCTTTTTATCTGTCAATTTACCACCAATCCAAAAAAACATTGAAGAAGTCATCAATGATGTCACTCAAATTGTTGATCACTGGAATGTAAATGAAAAATTTTCAAAAAGATACAATAATTCCTATCATTTTACCATGGAACTATTACAAAAAGGCTTTGGATTGTCTTTGAAAACAGAAAAACTCATTTCAAAAAATTTCAAAGTAAGACAACAATAGAACATAATTTTTTTCCAAGAATGTTATTCATTACATTAAAAAATATGGTTCTTATCCAGTATCGGATTTCTCAAATTTTTTTAGCAAAGAATTTTTGTCTTACATTGACAATAATCCTATTTATAATTATCTAGACTTATTCTATTCCATATTTCAGCATGGAAATGAAGATGAAAAACATTTAGGTTCATTGATTTTTAATTCAATCAAGTCCAATCTTCAAACTGGAAAATCAAAACGAGACGCTTCTGAACAGATTTTGAAAGATTTGCTAGAAAAAAAAAGAAATTTGAGAAGGTCAGATAAAAATCTATTAGATTCAACTTATCGATTGAATAATTTTCCAGATGTTTATTTGGGACATGACTTTTTTTGGACACTCCCAATGGAAATTTTTTTCACTCCAGAAAGTGCACAAGAAAACATATATGAGAGAATCAAAAATGATCTTGAAACAAAAATCTTGAAATGTTCTTCAATAATTCAGAATTGGAATGTACTCTGTTCAAAATATGACCTTTGTGGGAAAAAATTAATCAAAAAGATCTTGTTGGAAACAATGAAAAAAGAAGAATTCGATGTTTTATATCCAAATGAGGAAGAATTTCCACTAAAAGAAGAAATTTTAAAAAATTTAGGTCATATTCTAGATGTTGATTTAAAAAAAACATGTTTCTATGCATTATTTGAATATGATAATTTTCCAGATATTTATGGGATGCAGAATCCACCAAAATATATTCAAACCTATGAAAAGGAAGAAAATATGATTTTTAAATCAAAGATAAAAATTGGAATATCAATTGGAATTGAACAATATGATACTTGGAAACCTTTAAATTGTTGTAAGAATGATGCAAAAGAGATTGATAAGATTTTAAAATCAATGAAATTTGATTCAAAACCTCATATAAATTTGAAGCACAAAAGAATGACAAGTATAATTCAGAACACATTGGACACTCTTAAAGATGATACATTGTTGTTTTTCTATTATTCTGGTCATGGTTTAGAACAAGATGGGTGTATTTTGATTTTTGGGACAGATGAAATTCCATTGAATCTCCATGAATGTCTCATCAATCCAGTGAAGAAATCTGGTAAATCAATCACTTTGATTGTGGTATTAGATTGTTGTAGAACAAATGGAAAGAAAAAACAATATTCATTCCCAAATGAAAATTCGGAAACAAAAATCAAAGAACCTTTTTCATTGAAGAAATCTGTTATCCGAGAATATAAAAAAATGGAGACTTCTGAACCAGAAACAAAAAATCAAACTATTGTTGTCTATGCAACTGATCCAGGAGAAGAATCAAGAACATCCAATCAATATAGTGTATTCACAGGATCTCTCATTCAATATCTCAACAATAATGAAAATTTTGAAAAGATACTCAAAAGAACAACCGATTATATTCAAGAGAAATTTGAACCCAGTCCAGATAGCTCTCAACAATATCCTTCTTACAAACTATATCAAGGAACCAAGGACATTTATTTGAATAAACAATTTTTTTAATTTCTATTTGCATCCTTCCAATTTTGGGGTGATGATGTTGCACCAATGATTTTGACAAACGTTTTCGTTATGTTCCATACAATAATTTGTTCCATCAATGTTCTTGCATATTTTATCAGGTACATAAATCATTGTTTTGTTTGACATGATAGTTTTTCTTCCATAAATTGGAGTTGTAGTTATTATTTTACCATGATGATTTTGAAATATAAAGTCTTCAAAATTTTTCCATACTCCTTGACTATGACATTTATACTGTGGAATAACATTCAAAATGTTACAAATTTTATAGTTTGAGTGCTTATAAGGAGTCAACATTCCTTTCACCAAATTTTTTGGAAGAAGGTTAAAATCTTCAATTTTGATTCTTGCAATTTTGTCGTCAGTCCATGAATCACAAGAAAAATTGTTGGATGTTGAACTCATTTTCCATGAATATAATGTTGAACTCAATGGACGTGAATAATAAATATGATAATATTCTTCACGAATTTCTTCCAAAGGAATTTCAACATAAACCGAAGATTTGTATATTAATGGATGATGTATAATATAAGAAGCTGATGCAAAAAATATAAAGCTAATTATTAGTAGCATCACCAAAAAACCTATGAGTACACAAAAAATATAAAGGAATTCGGTGTTGTAATGAATTTCTGGAATATAATCTTCTGGTTCTTCGCTACTGTATTCTTCATTTTTTAAAAGGTTTGCTTCTTCATTTTCTTCTTCGGAGTTTTCATCATGGTTCTCTTCAATTAGCTCGACTTGTATTGAATTCTCATGAAGCCTCATGATTGGATAAAAAAAAAGCAACATTGTGAAATTAAATATATCATACAAATTTACAAATTTATTCATTTTGTTTCTGTTTCACTGAATATTTAAAGTGAAACATAACGTTATGTGTAGAAATTTTTCTGATGAATTTGAAGTAGTATCCATTCAATTTCTTTATCCTCTTTTAATTCTTTGGATACATATTCAAGTAAATAACCATTTTGTTTTACTGCTTCCAAAATGAATTATTTGTCCTCTTTTAATTCCTCAGATGCATATTCAAGTGATGAACCATCCTGTTTTATTGCTTCCAAAACTATTTCTTTATCATTTTGCAATTCCTTGGATGCATAAAGAAGTGAATAGCCTGTTTTACTGCTTCCAAAACTACTTCTTTATCATTTTTTACATCAGATGATGCACATTCAAGTGAATAACCATATTGTTTCACTACTCCTAAAACTTCTTTTTTTGAAAGCAGTTTCATTGGATGATTGTTGTTTAACACGTGGAAAGTGAAAAAAATGGTGATGTTAAAAATGAAACACATATTTTTAGTCAAATTATTGGAGGAAAATTTGTTTCAAGGATTCAATTCTATCAAAAAATAGTATTCAAAAAATTCCCTTCAACTAAATGTACAATTCAAGAATTTAGAGGAACAAAATAGAAGAAAAATGAATGAGGAATTTTATGAAATCAAAAATTTAATTTTTGAATCCATATCCAATAAATGTATCTCTGACTTCATATTCTTTCAACAAATAAGAATCTTTTACATAAATTTTTGGAAAATCAAAACCAAATGTAACTTGAATTCCATTGTAACTTTTCATCTCAAAATTAAATTCTTTGAATAATCGTGACAAATCCTCAGGTGAAACAAACATTCTATAATCATGTGTATTTTTTGGAATGAAACCAAAACTTTCTCCAAGTAATTTAATTGTCAAATAGGACCACAAAGTTCTTGTGATTGATTCAAAGATGATCAAACCTTTCGGTTTCAAAATTCGATTGATTTCTTTATATGCAGCTCTTAAATCAAACAAATGAGCCATAACATCAGAAATAATAATAACATCAACTGATTTATCTTTCAATGGAATTTCATAAATTGAACCAACTAGATACTTTGTCAAAACATCATTGTTCTTTGCAGCCTCAATTGAATTTTCTTGAATATCCATTCCAATTACATTAGTGTATCCTTTTGATGAAATTACTTTTGTAATTAAACCAGCTCCACATCCAACATCAAATATTTGTGATTCCTTTGGTGTCTTTAATTTTTCAAATAAATCAAGAATGTATTTTGTTCTTGTTGGATTTAATGCATGTAATCCTTGTGCCCATGAATCTTGTTTCCACCAAGTTGGTGCAAAATTAGGTTCTCCGTAATAAGTATTGTCTATGGTTACGGATTTTTGGTCAATTTTATCGAGTCTGTCTGAATGTGGTTTTGGTGGAGCAAATTTATATGCTTGGAAAATTGTTAAAGTGAAAATTATAATCAAAATAGTTTTTTTTGTAACACCAAGAAACGAATAACCTTGTTGTTCTTTGACAGACTCGTTTTTGTTTGCTTGAGGCATTTTGTTTTTTGGAAAGAGATGATTGGGTGAAAAAACAAGATAAATTTTTGACAATTTGAAGTTGGTGGAAGAAAAATACATTGAAAAATGAATCATGGATTTTTGGATTTCTATTGTTGAACTTTATTGTTATTATTGTGAAACAAGAAAGAACAAAAAACGAATGTTTAAATTTTATATTTATTTCAATTTGAAAAAGAAGAAATGATTTATTTCTAGTAAAAGAAAGAAAAGAAATCAGTGAAACGGAAGAAACAGAAGAAATAATTTTATTTCCAGTTTGACTCATTTCTTTTGATTCACTGAAGATTTCCTAATTCAGGATGTTTTCTAGAAAATCAATTTATTTGTGATATTTTGACAGAATATTTTTCTTCAGAATCAAACAATTCATTTGATTTAAATAGTTTGATTAGTCTTTTCGACAAAATTTGGAAGGATAAACTACTTTAATTTTACCAAAAATGATTGGTTCGTAGTGTAGATCAAACAAAACATTGATGAAAGTACCATTGCTATTTTCTGGATTTTTTTTGATATCTGCACTCTCATGGGTTTTCAACTGCATTATTAATTCATTCTTGAAATTACAATTTGGTATATTTTTTTTCGTATGCAGTGCAATATTATTCATATTTTTGTTGTTTGCTCTTCTCATATTTAATGAAGAATTTGATGACCTGTACATCTTTTTTTATCATTAAATTAATTAAAAAGGTTCTTTCCAATCGATAATTCATTTTACTCCTCAGATATCAAACAGTTTCGGATGTGCATTTGCAAAAAAGATCGTTTCATAGTTAGTAGAATAATCTGTAATATCATGTTCATGGATATATCAAGTTCATTCTATATTTCATCGATGTACCTACAAATTGATTTTGGGATGATCATGATAAGTCTATTCTTGATTTATCTCACATGTTGTTATCATTTGCTTTGTATTCCATTTGAAGAAGAGTTTGTTTTTTTCGACTAAATAAATAGATTTCATGAATTTTGGACAAATATGACGAGAATTTTTGAATTCATCCCAATTGTCCAACAAAATTTTGAGTTTCAAATGTCAAGTAAAAATGAAATTACAAGCCCTTCAGTTCATTTTTGGTTGCAATATTTGCAGAGATTCCCTTTAATATGTTATAATCAATTGGTTAGAGAAAGTATTTTTCTTGACTATCAAATATTGAATGAAATTGTGGTTGTTAATCCATTTCTCCTGATTCATTACAAGAAGATGAAGAAGTTGGGAGACATATATTATCCTAATTTCATTCAATTGTTGAAGAATGGAATAAAAACACAAAAGAGAAGTCAAATTCATATGTCACAATTCAGAATTTTAATTTTGGAAATTGTGAGCAATTTCAATTCAGTAATGCGCAAAGAAATTCTAGATCTGCTCGATGAAATTAATTTGAAGGTGAAATCAAATTACTCATTCATAGATTTGAAATTCAATTATCAATAAAAATGGTTGGTTTCGATTCATTTGATCAAATTGTATGTTCGGGTAAATAACCAATCACATTTCTCCGGTTAATCCACCAACTATTTCGTTCCTGGTAAACGATAAAACCACAGTTTTTCGCCATGGTAAACACTTTTATTATAAAACCATAACAATGACACAACTCGTCAAATTACTATTACTACTTTCAACATCAGTGCTGATTATTTACTTTGAACCTTCCTGGGGTCATTTCACCACAAGACCACTCAAAGAGTTCTATTTCCGCCACTATATTATATATTCAACTATTTTTGCTTTCGGAATTTTATTAGTCATAGCGACCGACTTTACTAAATCATTTGTCAATTTTGTTCAGTTTGGCATTTTATGCAAGAAACATCAATTAACTCTCAAGTACTCGAATCCAGATAGAAAGCTAAAAGCACAAGAATTTGTTCAAGAATGTAACAAACTAGGAGGAGTCTACACAAAACTTTGTCAATACTTTGGAACTAAAGGAGCTAATGGAATTGATTCAGAATATTTAAAAGCATTTTCAAATGCTAACGAAGCTAAATTAGAAAAACCTAAAAATCACTTTGGTCATTTTATTAATGAATTTGTTGGAAAAGAATGGATTGATACAAAAGGAAATATTCAAAATTTAAGTCAAATACCAGACAATTTAAAAGAATTAAATGGTCTTACTTTGCAAAAACCTTCAATAGTTGCTTCTGTTGGTGCTATTTCATTTATTACAAATCAAAAAGGAGAACCAAAATACGTTTTGAAAACAATACGGCCAGAAGTTAGAAAGAGTTTATACTGGGATATCATGATTATTCAAACGTTATTACCACTATCTCAATTTGCTGTCTGGAAAGAAATGAAAGATTTCTTGGAAAATGCTGTTCCTGAAGTTTGTAGAAATATTCAAGACGAAGTTGATTTGACAATAGAATTCAATAATTTAAAAAAAGCAAGAGCGAATGTTTCAAACATTTCAGTATCACTTCCAAAAGTTCTTGAATTAAAAGATCCAAATATTTTAATCATGAGCTGTGCAAGTGGAACATCTTTAAAAGAATGGTTATCAACAAAACCAGATTATAATACAAGAGTAGAAACAATTTGTAGAATTTCAGAATTTTATGCTTATTCTTTAATGGTTCAAAATTTTTCTCAATCAGATTTTCATTCAGGAAATGCATTCGTCGAAGCAGATAAACAAAATTTAAAGAATTTAACAATTATTGACTATGGTTTATGTGTTTCTTTAGAACAAGATTTGAAAGAAAAATTTGCTTGTTTGTTTCAGGAAATTTTCAAATTTTATGATTTTGTGGACCAAGAAATTATTGATAATGTGAATTCACAAAATGCTATTCATGGATTATTAGGATCAATGAATGTTGAACCTGCATGTGGAAGAGAAAAAGTTATCAAAATGATTACTGAAATTTGTTTTCCATCAGAGAATTCATTATTTCCTCAAATGAACAAAATCAATCCGAAAATTTTATATCCAATCGCTTTACTTCAATCATTAACTGGAATGTATCGTGAAATGTGTTCTACAAATGGAAAAGAAACAAAACTTCAACAACTTATCATCTTATTACCATTTTCATATTATGCTTCGAATACAAAAAGATTAAATTACAAAGAATTGATTTCATTACATGATTGTGCCGGAAATATGTTGAACTTTTTCCCATTATTTGATATATTTCCTGTTAGATTATCAAAACATTTCAAAACTCATAGGTTAGCAGATTTCATTATTCAAACTACTCTGTCAAAATACTCAAACAAAAAATATCAAAATAGAGAAATTTTACCTTCAGATTACATGCAAAAATTGATTACTGCAGTTTTAGAAGAAGTTATTCCTGGTGTTTTATCATCAAATATTTCAATTGATTTTTCAAATGAAGATTTAATCGTCTTAGAATATTTTTCACATCAAGAGGAATTGAAATTTGATAAATTATTATTTAATGTCAAATTACATGGATATCAATCTGATTGTCATATTAAAGTACCAATCAAACTCTCTGGACATGAATATATTTTGCA
Organism: Neovahlkampfia damariscottae; assembly: GCA_016618085.1. Classification (NCBI taxonomy): domain Eukaryota; phylum Heterolobosea; class Selenaionea; order Neovahlkampfiida; family Neovahlkampfiidae; genus Neovahlkampfia; species Neovahlkampfia damariscottae. Next base: position 189,745 of record JABLTG010000012.1, on the reverse strand, counting down.
TTTGAAAAATGTTAGTTGGGAAAAAGTTATGTTTAATTTATTCTTTGATAAAGGAGACTTTAATATTTCAATTGAACAAAGATCAGATCCGAATTTAAAGATTGGAAATATTTTATTGGAATCATCAAAATCTGAAGAACCATTGGTTGATTTTTTAAAACTTGGATATAAAACAGATGGATTTAATGATGTCATTAAGAAATTATTTGAATCTGGTGACACTACATTTCACATGTACATTGATTCAAACGGAGAAAATGAAGATTTCAACTTGAGATTAAAAACCCCAAAAGATGTCTCAGCAGAAAAGATTTTCAATTCAACTTTATTGTTATTTTTAGAAACAAAATCATTAAATTTGATTGAATATGTTTTGAGAAATTATTTGAGATATATGTTATTGGGTGATATGGATGGATCAATATTTGAAATCTCAAAACTTGAATTGACAGAAAAACCAATAATTTCTGATTCTTCAATTAAAATTTCTCATGTAGATTCAACTTTTGCGACTTTCAAATTTGAAACAAATTTCAATACAATCGATATTCAACTTGCACCAAAAAAGAAAGTCACTTTGAAAGATTTGAAAATCAAAGGAACTTCAAATTTAGAAGTTTCAAAAGAATTTGGAAAAGTTTTAGTGAATTTACAGAAGGTTGATATTCAAGTTGATAATGTTTTTTATTTTGAAAATTATCAAGTGATTGTTCAACAATTTAAATCATACTTGAAGACTTATATGGAAGAAACAGAATTTTTAGTTGATATTGGATTCAAAGAACCAGCTGTAGAATTGAATCAAATCAATTTATCTCGAAAAGTCTTCTCAAATATTTTAAATCAAATTCAAGTGTTATCAAAAGCATTGAAGAATTTTGCAACTTTTGACAATTTGAAAATTAGTGTTGGAGAATGTACCGAGGATCATTTTGAAGATATTCGTGTTGAGAATTTCAATTTCATCATTGAGCATCCAAAATTAAAATCAAAAAAGAAAACAGAAAAAACATATTTTGACTTTTTGGAATCCAAAGAAATGAAAATTATCAAGAAAAATGATTTAATGAATCTAAATGCAAAAAATTTGAATATTGGAAATGATTTGATATTTGATTCACTTTCTCTGAATTTTGATCCAACAGATGTTTTAAATTCACAAATTGAATCTTTCAAAATGAGAGATGATGCATTTGAAGCTTTAAATACAATATTTCCTTTGAAAGTCAATTATTCAATTCAAGGTGTCAATAGAAAGAAAGCACCATCATTTTATGGAACTATTAAAGAATTTAGACTTATCGAGAATAATTCCTATTTCGTAATTTTGAATATTAGAAATGAAGATATTCATTTGAAAGAAACAGAGATCAAAATTGATGTGAATAGTGATCAAATGAATCAATCACTTGAATTTGATTGTGAAGTGTTGAATGAAGATTCAATTATCTTTACAAAGAAGGAAATTCAATTAGACAACAAATCATTCAAAATTGATTTAGAATATTCAATGTATTCTGGTTTATTCAATGTATCAAAATTAGAAACTGAAGAAAAATTGTTTTCCTATAAATGCGCGATTTTGTAAATAAAAATTTATTTTTTAATTAATTTTCCATAACCAATAAATAAAAATGTAATTTTTTCTGACAATTTCGAAACTGATTTATTTTCAATCCCTTGAATTTCTTCCATTTCAAAATTAAATTCTTTGAATAGTTTCTTTACTTCTTGAGGAGTGACGAACAATCGATAATCAAAAGATGTTTTTGGATATGAATGGCTGTAGCGTAACATATTATAAGTACTTCTTGTTCTTGAAATTGAATCAAATATCAAAAGTCCATTTGGTTTCAAAATTCTTCGAATTTCTTTGAAAGTTCTTCTCAAATTCAATAAAAAAGGAAGGACATCTGTCATAATGACCACATCCATTGACTCATCTTTTAATGGTATATTATTGATCGAAGCAAGAATATATTTTGATTTTTTATCTTTCTCTTGTGCAAGATCAATAGCTTCTTCTGAAATATCTAATCCTGTCACATGTTTGAATCCTTGTTTAGAGATGAATTCAGTGATAAATCCACTCCCACATCCAAGGTCTATTATTTTTGAATCTTTTTGTATTTTCAATTTTTTTAGTACTTGCATAATGTACATCATTTTTGGTTGTAATTCTCCAATTTCAGTTTGAAAGTATTGAAGGTCAACTTGAATTGATTTTCTATTTATTGGTGATAATCTGTCTGAAAATAAGTTTGGTGGAGTTCTTAAAGTCATTTCTGAAGAAAGAAAAGAGTAAACCCAACTTATGAAAATAAAAAAAAAAGTTGCCGTCAAGAATCCTTCCATGTTGCGGCAACAGAATATAGCTGCCTTCCATGGTGCAAAAAATACATTAACCATGATATCACCCAATGTATCAGATCTACTGTCACTCATACCCTTTTTTTGTTGCAAACTTTGTGAGAGGTTTTTAATTGATTGGATGATTTCTAAGAGTACAAATTAACTTAAATCAAGAGTGTCTATAATCTTGACTTCAAAAAGGTTTATTTTTTTTCTTTCTCTTTCACACGAAACACTTCAAGAAAACATCTTCCAATAATAATGTATGGAAGAAAAAATATATAAACGAACAAATCATCCAATGTATCAACAGATTTTTTACACAAAAAGTATTCCATTTTAATTCCAAATTGACTGGAGGTTTAAAATTAGATTACCATAAACCACTTAGAGTCTTTTTTTTAAATTATCCGTAATCCAATCAAATACTTTCTAAATCCAATCAAATTTTGGGCCTAAAAAATCATTAATTTTTGAAAACCCCGACTTATGTCAAAAAATTTCATGAAAAAGACTCTGACTGCAGTCCTTGTTGATTGGCTTGTAAAATCTATTTTTAAAACATGTATTTATAAACTCAGATAGTCAAAAACCATTCACAAAAATAGCAATGACAACACGTGATAAAATTCCAGGTTCAACATCACATGATACAGAAGAAGAAATAACAGAATACTTTGAAGATGAAAAAACATTAAAACTTCATGTCCAACAAGTCGCAAAATTATTAAAGAATTCCAGTCATACTTCAGTTTATACAGGAGCAGGCATTTCCACATCTGCTAAAATACCTGATTATCGTGGACCAAATGGAGCATGGACACTTCGTGATTCTGGAAAAGTACCAAAAGGAATTTCAATTGATCAAGCATTTCCAACTTACTCACATTACGCTTTAGTTGAATTGATGAAAAAAAAGAAAATTCACCATGTTTGTAGTACCAATGTTGATGGATTACATCGTAGATCAGGATTAACTTCAGAGGAACTTTCTGAGCTTCATGGAAACTGTTATAAAGAGTATTGTGTGGATTGTAAGAAAGAATACCTTCGTTATTTTGATGTCACAAAAACTGTTGGTGATTACAGAAAACATATCACAGGAAGGACATGTGATGATTGTAAAGGACTTTTGAAAGATACAATTATTCATTTCTCAGAAACTCTTCCAAAAGATGAACTTCAAAAATCAATTACTGCTGCTTATAAATCAGATGTATCTTTGGTATTAGGTACTTCAATGAGAGTTCATCCTGCTTGTGATATTCCAATTTACAACAAAAATGTCAAATTGGTTATTGTTAATCTACAAAAGACACCTTTTGATAATAAATCTGCGATCAGAATATTTGCAAAAACAGATGAATTTATGAAAATTTTAATGGAGGAATTGGAATTGAATGAATTTGATACCAATTTTGATGCCAATACTAAAATGAAGAAAGATTTGAAAATTGAGGAACCTTCAGAAGAAGAGCTTGAAAAGAAATTGGAAAAATATGTTAAAGAATACAAAATTCCATCAAAATATTCAACTTATGATTTAGAAAGAGAAATGAAAGGAGATACAGGATTTGCTGTTTCTATCAATACTCATTGTCAACATATTAACGATAACTTTTCAGAAATCCAAAATCTTTCTGAAAAATATGAATCAAAATGTGAGGATTGTGGAAATGTTGGTGAGAATTGGATGTGCTTGAAATGTGGAAAAGTTTGTTGTTCTCGTTACATCAAAGGACATATGAAAGATCATAATCTTGAATCAGGACATGATCTAGCTGTTAGTTTCTCAGATTTAAGTTTTTGGTGTTATAAATGTGATGACTATATTGACAATCCTCATGTTGGTTTAAGAGCTTTTAGAAATTTGTTACAAGATTGTAAATTTCCGCCAAATGATCCAGATTATCAACAAAAGATAGAAAATTCTATTTCAAAATTATTTTCTAAAAATTAAAAAATAAAAATGATATTTCTTCATTCGTGATATTTTGTTTTCATTGGTCAAAATTACTTTTTCATGTCAACAGAAAAACTCATAAAACCAAAGAAATTTCTCATCTCAGGCTGCAGTTCAAGAGATAATGAAATGGAAGATGCTCTTATAAACACACCAAAAAGAAAAGGAATTGCCATCATAGCTGACTCAGAAGGTTTTAAAACAAAAATTTAATTCTTTAGAAACTGAACAATGGTTTATGTCAAAATTTATGTTCTTATTTAGAAACGAAGAAGTGGGTGGTTATGAACCTAAAAATGAATATTTCACTCTTGCCTATAAATTCAGCTCAATGGAAAATTCACTTGAATATCAAATACCTGTAGGTTCAACTAGTGACTCTTCGTTATTCAGTCCTATATTCTTAAGAGCTCAAGGTGTTATAATTGTTGTAGATATGAAAAATTCAAACAAAGATTTTATACTTCTTTTAAGAGAACACTTTAGTTCAATTGACAGTGAAATTCCAATAAATTTTGTGTTGTTGGACTCTGAAATTCGATCGAATTTAGAGGAGAAAATTGCTATAACTTTTTGTATTATAAATAAACCAAGAATTGTCACATTAAAAACAGAAGAAAATGATTTTGAAAATATTGAAAAAATTTCGAAATGGACAGCAAAAATATGGGTTTAAATAAATTGTACATATTTCTCGTCTAATAAGTATATTTTTATGTTTTAACATCTGGATTCGAACTTTCTTTTGATTGGTTTGTTGAAATGAGTGTGAAGTATTCATCCAAAACAGTTCACATCAACAATTCCAAAGGTCTTGAAAAAACAACATTTGGTGATTGTATATTCGATTTACTAGAAGTAGAACCATCAAAAGAAGTGAAACCACATGCACCTTACACAAAAGTAGTGGTTGAAGAAAACGACCAAAAAATTACACTTCAAAAGGTGAAAGAGAAAGGTATATTTTTAGGTCATGCTCCTGATTGTCCTTGTACAAAATCATATGACCGTCAAAAATTGAAAAAAAAAGAAATTTTTACAGCTGTTTGTGTAGTGATTGAAAATATTGATACACAAGAAGTTTTGATCACTCAACGAGCTAAATTCATGAGAACATTTCCAAATACATGGGTTTTTCCAGGTGGACATGTTGATGAAGGAGAACATTTTGAAGAAGCAGCTCTAAGAGAATTATCAGAAGAAACTGGTATTAGAATTACTTCAGATCAAATTGAATTATTTTCTCTTTGGGAATCTGTTTATCCTCCATTTATTGAAATTGGAGAACCACAAAAACAACATTTGGTAAAAAAAACTAATGTTAAAATATTTGAATTTTTTAGATTGCATTTTACAAAGCAAAGGTGACATCAGATCAAATGAAAATTCAGAATTTTTATTTAGAAAAAACAGAAGTACAAGCATCTGCTTGGATTTCAAAAGAAATTGCCTTGAAGGCATTGGATCAAGAGAAACATTGTAAAGAAAAATTCAAATGTTTTGTTAATGAAAATGAAAAGTTATTAGAAAAAGAAATTGAAATTAGTAACTTACAATTTGTAAATTTATCTCATGAAAATATCGAAGGAATGTCTAGAATAACTCAAGCAACTGCTTTTATTTTACATTTGTGGATAAATGAAAATCAACTTTTTTGAATTTTATTTTAATTTTTCAAGCACTCTTATTGAAGTTTCCAATAAATCATTATAATTTTCCCAAGCATGAATATTTGATTGGATCAAAGAATTTTCACTTTTTAATTCATTTTCGATTTTTTCAATCAGTTTGTGATTTTTTCTTGGAAAAACAAAATCTTCTTTTCTCAATTTGGTGCATGGACAAAAATCATTTCCACCATCACCAACATAAATAATTGAATCAAAATCATATAAATTTTCTTTTCCTTCAGGTTTGAATGACTCAATTATTTTTCCTTTGCACATATTCAATGGACAAATTTCACATTTGTGACTCATGTCATAATGCTTAACATTTAAATATTGAAATTTTTCAAATTCAACAATTTCACAAGGATTTGAGATTATTTCATCAATGTAATCTTCAATTTCATTTTTTTCAAGTATCCATTTGATAAATAATACATTTGCATCAGATACTATTTTTATTATTGTGTTATATCGTTTTTTAAGAATTTGGATTAATGATACCATATTCTCATCAAGTGGAATATCAGAGATTAATTCTTTTAACTCCTGAATATTCATAGAGTGCTCTAAAGAAGCTTTTTTTAAAATAATTGAAACTAAATTTGTCCATTGAACTCCTTCTTTTCTTAGTTTTTTCATTTCACTTTTTAAAGTTGGAATTTTTGAAAATATGTGAGTATCTGAGTTACAGTCAATCATGGTATGGTCAAAATCAAAAACTACTAACAAACTTGATAAGGACATTATGACGTTGTTGATTGGACAAAAATTTTTTAGAAACTCTTCTACTCTTTTGATACATGTCAAAGAGAATACAAATTGATTGCATATTGATTTAATTGTTGATGTCCTACAAGTATCTGGATTGGTCAAAAAAACTCGTCCAATGGGAAACAAACAGGTTAACGAAGCAGAAGAGAAAGTATTGAAAACTGAAGCTCTTAATTTTGTATTTTTTGGTAATATTCAACAGTAAATCTAATACAAAAGGAACATGTGGAGCAGGAAAATCATCAATTTGTAATCAACTCAGATTTTACAATGGAGCTCAATCAGCATATGACGTGAATTTTTATCGTGGTGTATTTTTTGATAATTTCATAGGATTTACCAGAAAAGCCGCAGAATACTTTGAAAATCATCAAATTGAGTTGGAAAACTCAAACAATATGGTTTGAATTTTTTTGTTTTAACTTTACCAAAGAAATCAGTCAAAAAAATAGAAACCTATTGTAAAAAAGTTCGGTTTATTCCATTTCAAGGACAGGGCTCTTTAATTATCAGTATGTATTTCAAACATTTTTGTAATTTTTGGAATGATTCCATTGTCAAGAAGAATATGGATGAATTGATAAGATTACTCAGTGAAAGTTATCATAGTTATAAAAAGTAAACTAAAAAAGTTTTTTTTAAATTCCGGAGAATTGTTCAAATAATGCTATCTTATGAAAAAGAATTTGAAAACGTCATGAAACAAAATAAAATTATAATTGAAAAAAATGAAAATTTGGATGAAAAAAATCAAATTCCTTTAATTACTGAAAATGATGCTGGTGATTGTATTGTTGAAGAATTCAAACTCACCATATCTGATGTGCTATTGTGTCGAAGAAAGACAACTGGTATTTTTGATTTTTCAATTCGATTTCAACAAGATGATAAAATTCAATACGCTAAAATAACAGAAACAGGTGGTAATAGAAGTGAAAACAAAAAATGGGTTCACAGTAAATTCAATATTTCTTCTAAATCATCCATTCAAGTCGAAAATCCAAATTTTATTTTTTATGTCGTCAGCTTGGCTGATTTTGATACAATCTGTTATGAAGATGAAGAAACACCAAAATGGAAAGAATCTTTAACAATATTTCAAAAATATTTAGAAAAATATCCAAAATTGACATGGGTATTGATCTTCACAAATGTTGACGTTTTTGAATACAGAATTAAAAAATATGGTGATATGAAAAAATACCTGAATGATTATGAAGGTAATCCTTATGATATACAAGCATCAATGAATCATTATATTAATAAATATCAAACTATCGCAAAATCAATCAAAAAAATTCAATTGCCATTTTTACCTGTTAACTCTTTAAATATGGATGATATTCATAAAATTCAAAATATAATGAAACAAGTGATGTTTAGAAGACAATCTAAAAGCCAAGATGTTGAAGAAGAAGATCCATCAAAATCAGATAAGAAAATGATTGGTAAATACGAATTATTGGATTGTTTGGGAAAAGGATCATTTGGTAATGTTTATTTAGCTAGAATTGAGGATGGAAATGAATCATATGCATTGAAAGTTATTGCATATCAACAGGATAATGAATTGGAAGGTATTGAAAAAGAAATTGAAATTTTACAAAAATTGAAACACGAAAAAATCATATCATTACATGCTCATTTCCATGAAAAAACAAGTTATTCAAATGTTTTAGGTCTAGTAGTAAGCTAATTTAAAAACTCAAAAAAAACAAATTTTTAGATGCCTGTTTAGTAAGTTGTCATATTTTTTAACAAATTAGTTCTGGTGGTGATTTGAGAAGATATTTGACTGTCAATAAAAATTTAATGACTGAAGGGGAAATGTATGAAATTTCTACACAAATTTTGGAAGGAATTTGTTATTGTCATTCCCAGAACGTCATGCATCGTGATTTGGTAAAAAAAACGAAAAATTCATTTTTGAAAGAAACCTGAAAATATATTTTTTAATAACAAAGAATCATTGGAAATTACAATTGCAGATTTTGGATTTGCAAAACAATTAAAAGAAGGTAACTAAAAAATCAACCATTAATCCTTATTAGATTTCACAAAAAGTTTTCTTGGAACTCCAGTTTGACAACTTTATTTTTTAATAGTTTCTTAGATGTTTATGTCTCCTGAATTAGTTGAAGGAAAAGAATACAGCTATCCATCAGATATCTGGGCAATCGGTGTTATCTTATATTGTATTTTTGCAAGATCTCAGAAAACTGTAAATTTTCGATCAAAAGTTCAAAGAAATTTGGTTTCAAAAAATTTAGAAAAACAACAATATCAATTCAAAAAAGAAATCATTTCATTGATTGAAAATTGTTTAGAACTTGATCCAAAAAAAAGATATAACGCAGAAAAAATACTTGAGAAATTGAACACACTCAAAAAGAATTTGAAAAAAGAAACAAAAGCTCAAGTAACAGAAACTTTAAAAAGTGAAGAAGATCAATCATTCATTGAAGGTGTAAAAATCATTAAAGATGAAGTTGATTAAACTTTAGATTTAAAAATTTATTCTTCTGATGTTAATTTTTCAAATTCATCAATTAAATTTGTAAAAACTTCCATTGTTTTATCAATTGCATCAGATTTAGTCATATCAACTCCAGCAACTTTCAACATATCTAATGGATATTTTGAAGAACCACCTTTAAGAAAACTTAAATATGCTTCTCTTTCTTTATCACCACCATTTCTCACTTTATCTGCTAAATAAACAGCAGCTGCAATTCCAGTTGCATATTGATAAACATAAAAATTGTAATAAAAATGAGGTACTCTTGCCCATTCAATATCAATTTCTGAATCAATTACAATTTCATCACCAAAGTAGAATTGATTTAATTCATGATAAACATCTTTTAAAAGTTTTGGTGTCAAAGGTGTTTTCTTTTCAACTAATTCATGAATTTTAAGTTCAAATTCAGCAAACATTACTTGTCTAAATAATGTTGTACGAATATCTTCAATTGCAGAATTGATCAAATAAATCTTTTCATCTTTAGATTGACTCTTTTTTAATAAATAGTCTCTGAGATTATCTTCATTGAATGTACTTGCAACTTCAGCAACAAAAATTGAATAATCAGAATAATGATAATCTTGATGACTTCTTGAAAGTAATGAATGCATACTATGACCACATTCATGTGTCAATGTAAAAACATCATTTAATGAACCATTATAATTCATCAAAATATAAGGTGATGTATCAAAGCATCCACTTGAATATGCTCCATTTCTTTTTCCTTTATTTTCATAAACATCAACCCATCTATCTTCTTTTAATCCTTTTTCAAGTTTTTTTTGATAATCTTCACCCAAGTATTTGACAGCTTCAATAGTAAATATTTCTGCTTGTTTATAATCATATGATGATGATTTAACAGAAGTTAAAGGAACATATAAATCATATAAATGTAACTAAAAAATTTGTTAAAAAATCAAGTCAAATTTACTTCATCAACTTTTAAAAGTTTTTTTCGAAGTTTAACATAACGATGAAGAGATGAAATATTATTTCTAACAGATTGAATTAAATTTGTATAAACTGAAGTATCAATATTATTACCAAAAAGAGCAGCCTTTTAAAGATATTAGAGTAATTGTTTTTTACTTCAAGTGAACTTTGATATTTTCTAACTTTTGAGTTGAAAACATGTTTTTGAACAACTCCATTTAATGTTTCAGTTAATGTGTTTTTGAATTCATCAAATTTTGAATGATATTTAACAAAAGCATTTTTTCTTAAAACTCTATCTGAATTTCTAATATAAAGACCATAGGTACCCTAAAGATTAATTAAAACAATATCTTACATGTGATAATGGTTTTTCATTTCCATCTTTATCTAAAACAGTTCCAAATTCAAAATCTGAATTGTTGATTGCTCCAAAGACTTTTGTTGGTGTACCAAGTGCATCTCCAGCTTGTGCTAATACTTCTTCAATTTCTGAACTGCAGATATGTGCTTTTTCACGGACAATTTTTTCAAGATAAAATTTATAATTTTCCAACTCTTTTGAATTTAAAATTGAATCAATTTTATCTTTTGGTAGTGATAAAAGTTCAGGAGTTAACCATGATGTTGCTTCATTAAATTCATGATAAAGTGTTGTAGCTTGTTTATTTAAACCTTTGTTTTCATCATCAGCTGTGTCTTCATCAAATTTTAAGTGTGAGTAAGTATATAACTTTTCAATCTTTCTTGAACTTAAAAAAAGTCTAAAGAACAATTAAAAATACTTCAAGTTACGATTCAAGTAAAGTTTTGATATCTGAAGGAGAGCATGATTCAATTTTACCTTTTAATTTTAAAACAGGTTCTAATTCTGATTTTAAATCATTAAATTTTGAGAACTCTTGCTTCCAAGCATCATTAGTAGCGAAAATTGCTTCAACGTTCCATTTGTCTTCTTGTTTAATTTCAGATCTGTTTTTAAGGGTTTCTGTTGTCATGTTTCTACTTGTATATAATAAATGTCTTTGTGACAATTTCTTGGTTACGCTTTTGAGAAACTTTATTTTGAAAGAAAGTTATGAAGATGATTGGCGGAATTGAATCTAATTATAAACCACAATAATTTTCCCTCCAAAAACAAACTGTTTGAAAAACCATTGATTTTAAAATTAATTTTCAATGATTAGAAACCATCAAAATTTAATTGATTATTCAATGAAAAACAATAGATAATTCGGTAAACCTAATGAAAGAAACATTTTTTTGTTTCAAAAAAAAAGGAATTTTTAATATAAATAAGCTTTATATGAATATGTCATCCAAATTGGTAACATAACAATAGCAGCTGAAATTGGATATCCTTTTGAACTTAATTCTTTTTTGACTGCAGGTAAACCAACAAGTAACAAAGCTTCTAAAATGTGAATCCAAAGAGTTAATCTGTAAATTGATTTTGAGTGCATATCCATAGCACAGTGAAGTCTGGTCATTGTTAAAATCAAAAGAAAAATTTGTGTGAAAAAAACAACGTAGTCATTTTTTGAAGCTGTTTCATCTGATTTTAAGAATCCAGTTGGAATTACTTTTGAAACATTTTTTTTGAGGTGGAGTTGATACACACCAAATATTTCAAAAAGTCCAGAAAGGATGAGGTAGTATTGTAAAAAGTTCATGTCAGGAGGAATTTCAATTGGTGGAGAAATTAAACGAATGGAAACCTTTTTTATTCAAAAAAAAGTGAATAACTTCCAATGGATTATAGTCATGATTCAGAACATGAACAATTTCAAATAAACAGTAGTAGCAGGTCTATGACTTTTTTCAGTGACTAAATTTTGGAATTCAAAGACTATAAAAATTCCAGCTGTAGAATCATCCGGCCAATCGCACCCAGCACTAACAAATGTATAAAACAAACCTCTGTGCGTTAATCAAATAAACAGTTCAGGAAATCAACAACCAATAACAACCAACAGCTACAAAATCAACTTTCAAAATTTTGGAAATCAAACCAGTTTCGGAGAATTTATAAATTCTGGTTTTGTTTTAACAATTGGTTTTGAAAAATAAAAATGAAGAAGTATAGGATAAAGTTGCTGTAAAGAGATTGAATTATTGTATTTTTTATTTGATTAGTGAAGGTAATCGTTTTGAAAATAACTTTTTTAAAAAGATGTTTGAAGTGGTTGAAAAAATAAGTGAGTTAGACTTCCACAATTCGTGATTTTCCAATGGTTTTCAGAGTCAAATTTATTCAATAAATTAATAGTAATTATTGTTTGCTTGTTCTTTAAAACTTGCCAGGAAAATTTGCATGCTTGAACAACAAATCAAGTACAGCGATATCAGATATATTGACAGCGCTTGCCAAAAAATTAGAAAAAGAAAAACCTTTTAAATAAAATTTTTGAAAGGCAACTCCAGTTTCCCTTTTTTGACCAATCAAATTTTTTTATTTACAATGCATTTATGAAGTTCAATGACATCTTTACAGAAATCTTTGTCATAAGCCAAAACATTTTGGTATCCAAACCTACGTTTCCAATTTACAGTTCCATTAATTAATTCTTTTTTACATTTTTCAATCCAATCTTCAAAATTTTCTGGAGTGTATTTATATTGTATTTCTCTACCTTCTAAAATATAGCTAGCTACCTGGATCAAGAAAATAATTTTCACGAGCAATTTCCAGATCATAGAAAAATCTGATAAAATGCATTCTTTAATTCTTCTTTTGAACGTTTATGTAAACGATTGTTTTTGGCACATGTTTCAATGAATTTTTGAATATTTTTTTCAACTGGTTTTCTGATACCTTTGAAACTTTTGATCATTGAGATTTTTTTTGTATACCTTATAATTTTTAAGTCTTTAATTGAAATTCAATGTCCTTTTTTAAAAAAAATTAATTATTTATTTTTCGACCAATCAGAGTCATCACAAAATTTCATTTCAAGTAATAAACTAGGTTCAACTAATAATTTATCAAATAATTGTTCACGAAATATCTTATCACGTAATGCTTTCAAATAAAATTCATATTCTGAAAAATCCCATTCATCATTTAAAAGTTCAGCTTTGTAAAAGTCCAAATCGTTATGTTCTGTCGTAATATCTTCATCTTCATTTTTACTTTCTTCCACCATTATTAAACAGAATGGTAATCGATCCATTTGATCATAATCATTACAATATTTGAGAACTGAATAGAACTTATCTTTATAATTTTGGAAATCGATATTTGAAATATAATTAAATTTCATTTTTTCATATAATCCTTGTAAATTTTGAGCAGCACTGAAAATATCAAGTTTATTGTATTCAATTAACATGTTTGGATTTTCAATTCTTGTATAATCAATAAGCATTCTTGGAATTTTACAATCTCTGAATTTAAATTGCATTATCCAAGGAAATATATGTTCACTTACGATTTCTGTTGGGATATCTTTCCAAGTTAATTGCATTTGTTTTTTCTCACATTTTTTATGCTTATCTGTATCTTGATGATATTTGATATTTCTTTTTGTATATCTTTTACCGCATTCACAAACAAATTTTTGATTTAAATTATGTTTTTCTGCATATTCCTTGTTATATTGTTTTTACTTTCTTCAGTTCTGATTGGTCTGTTTTTATTCACACAATCAAGTTGATCTTTCGAAAAAGTTTCTCTTTTTCGAAGTTCAATATCATTATTACATGGATAATCTTCAATCAATTCAATTTTGCAATTTTCTCGGTCTTTTCTAAATAAAACACGACTCATACAATCACCACGTTCAGCAGTTGCTTTATGTCCATTAAAACGAGTGTATAAATCTTTTGTTGTACTTCCTACATAAACTTTTGGGTTAAGTGAGTTAAAAATTTTGTAAATTTTTGATTTTTGGAAAACTGACATGCTGATGTTTTTTGATTACTTTTTAGACCTTATATTTTTTTGAGTCTTTAATTGAAATTCAATGACTTTCAAAAATAAAATAATTAATTCATCTCGATTTAATTATTTTCAATTAAAAGAATTTTTTGTGTTAATATATAAATCAATGAGTTTCTCCAAAACTTTCAGAGAAAAACCATACAACGGAAAAAATTTAGGATCCAGTGTTTCAATCATATGTCCACCTCCTTCAACTGATCATAGTATCAGTGAAACAGCTTGGATTAATTGTAAAGTTGATTTTGATATTGAAATCATCAACAAAACATCAGTATCACCTACAAATGTTGATTTAGATCAAGTATTGAAACTAGATAATTCATTCAGAATCTCTTGCAGTGAATTATACTACTTTCAACCGATATCCAAAAGATGAAAGTTTAAATTTGAAATTTCTACAACCTGTTAGAAGACCTTCAAATGCATCAACTTTACCTTCAACATTAATTACCCAAGTAGCATTTAGAACTCCATTGAAGATTATACCATTTTGAGGACAAATTCCTGTTACAAATGTCAAAGATTTGAATTATAGTGCAACTCTTCTTGGACACAGCGTGATTGAAACTGAATTATTTATATTCAAAATTACTTCGTCGTTCAAAGAATATTCCCTCGAATTTCAATATCAAGAAGTTGATTTAAAAAAAGAATTCTTAAATGAACCATTCTTCGAATGGGAATTTTCTCGTGATTTTGATGATGATTTCATTCGTTCTTGTAACCTTTCAAAAATTTATATCGAAACCAAAAATAAAGATCAAAAATTGGAAGTTATGGTCTCTGGAAAAAAAGTAGAAATGCTTCAAGTTGGTTATGTTCATAAATTTGATGCATCAGCTCTAGAAGAATTACCAGGAAGAGTTATATACATTGATTCCGATGATAAAGTTGACATTAGCGTTTTGAATAAATTCTATGTTTCGGTTGTTGATGGAAATTTTGTTAAATCTTCAATTAAAATTTCAATATAAATTATTGAACCTCCAAATTTATTTTTTCCAATTTCAATTTTTTTTCAATCATCAATGCAGCACCATATAAAACATGATCAAAGAAACAAGTCAATTGAACATTTTTTTTTGTGTGTCCATAGTTGTTGTTGATTCTATCAACTGAAGGTTTAATTATTGGGTTTAAACAAATTTTGCAAATTCCATTTTGGTCTTCATACATTTTTTCAATAAACTCACTCTCTGGCAAAAACATATAGGAGTAGGAATTTTCAAATGAGAAAGAACGACATAAAGTTTTGTTTTAATATTTCATTGTTTTAAAGTCTCAATTTCGGTTGTTTGAATTCAAACCAAGCAAAAAAATATGATTGGTTGAAAATTTTTTTTTTTTTTAAAATGGTCATTGAATTTCAATTAAAGACTTAGAATCAAGGAGTATAAACAAAATGGAAGTTCATCCAAAAAATAATAGGCAATACCTTAGACAATGGAATAAGGAATATTACGAAAAAAATAAGGAGAAAATGGATGAAAAATTTGATTGTTGTTGCGGTGGAACATTCATGTTAAAACATAAAGCAAGACACGAAGGAACCAAAAAACACAAAAAATGTTTTGAAAAAAATATTAATGGTTAACTTCATAAATGTAGTTTTGAAACAAATTTTTATTTTCCGGAATTCCCCAACCACTCCAAATTTCCAAAAAAATAATTTAAATCTCCTTAACTATTTTAAACTTCATCAAGAATCCATTATTTTTTCATCCATTTCAAACCTGTATTTTGAAAAAGTTATTTTTAAATCAATTACTTTCGCAATCAAATTAAAAATACATTAATTCAATCTCTTTACAACAACTTTATACTACACTTCTTCCTTTATTTTTCAAAAACCAATTGTTAAAACAAAATCAAAACATATAATCCTTCAAACCTGGTTTGATTTCCAAAATTTTGAAAGTTGATTTTGTAGCTGTTGGTTGTTATTGGTTGTTGATTTCCTGAACTGTTTATTTGATTAACGCACAGAGGTTTGTTTTATACATTTGTTAGTGCTGGGTGCGATTGGCCGGATGATTCTACAGCTGGAATTTTTATAGTCTTTGAATTCCAAAATTTAGTCACTGAAAAAAGTCATAGACCTGCTACTTCTATAAACCAAAATTATTTTTCTATTATTCAATTCAGTTTGATTTACTTTTTCATCATGTATTCTTTGAATGATGACAAAATAGACAAGCATATTCAAGATAACACGATGATTGTAACAGATCGAGTACTGATTTAAAATTTTTCTCTCCCACAATTTTTTTGAAATTCATTTTGAATTTTTTATTGCAGAAAAATTAATTGCAACCTACACATGAAGACAAAACATAGACAAGCATATTCAGGAAAATCCATGACTGTATTCACCAGACATACTGATAAAATTTTTACCTTTAATTAGACAAACGAATTCCGCCAATTGAATCAGTTCAATTTCAAACAAAAACAAAATGGTGAAGGCAAAAGAGATCATGGTGGTGAAAGAATCACTTGCCACTTGTGAAGAAAATACACCTATAGAACAAGTTATAACAATTCTTACCACAAGAAATATAAGTTCTGTTTTGGTTCAAAAGGATGAATTAGTCTTTTCTGGAATTGTAACTACTTATGATATTTTAGATGCTTATGGTTCCGGTTTACCAAAAGATACAGAAATTAGTAGAATTATGTCAAGAAAAATTTTATACGCTGATGAAGAGGATGACATAGAAACTGTGTCAAAAAAAATGGTTGAAGCAGAAACTCATCATTTATTAATCAGAAATAAATTAGGAGTGGCATCTGGTTTAATATCAACATACGATATAACTAAATCAATTGCAGGAAATTATATTTCAACATATCCATTTGTTGAATCATTGTATGAATTTCAAGAAAAAAAAAAAGATGATTTGAAGAATTGGATAAGCAAAAAAACTTCTTCCATCACAGAAACAATATCAGATGTATATGGATCAGCTCTTTCCAACTTTGAACAATAAAAAAGTTTTTTTAATAATTCTCTGGTTTGGACTTATTCAATTTGTATTTGGTCTCCACAAAAAAATTGTCTTCAGGTTTTTTATAAACATTGACCGCTAGGCCATAAAATTTTTGCCAACCTCTAAACTTGTAGTATTTCAATTTTCCCCATTCTTCAAATTTTTCACTTATAAAATTTGTCATAAGATTGAAGTATGATCGATGATAAAATGTGATCACCTCTTTTTCAATATTGTAATAAAAAATATCAGAATTGATCAAAGCTGATCCAGGTATTGACATTTGAACATCAATTGTTTCTAAATATTGTCTTTCAAGAATTCCTCTTGTGCGAGAGCTCAAGACTTTCTCAATCAAATCGACTAGTTGAAATTCAACTTTTTCATGATTGAATTCGTATTCCATTTCTTTACCATCTTCTTCTGCTGTGTATTTACATATTAATAATTGTGCTGATGTCATTTTCTTGAGGAAATTGTCTTTCTCTTTTTGCAAAAATAGAGAAATGGCATACTTTAGTTCAGGAAATGATCGTTTTTCAAATTCTTTTGGATATTCATTTATATTCAAATAAATTGTCATAAAATCTTTCAATTTTTCAAGATTACCTCCTACTTTATCATATATAGGATAAAACTCTTCTTTAGTAAATACTTTTAAAAATAGATTTGCAATTTGCACATGATCCATCTCTTTGACTTCTAAAAATTCAATTTGATCAACATCCAATTTAAATTCTTCTTTAAATTGATAATTGTAATAATTTCCTGAAGTTTCAATAATCATTGGAATTGAAGGATCAATGTAAATACCCTGTGAAATTTTAGAACTAAGTTCGAACTTACAACAATCCTGAGTAATATTTGATCATGTAAATCTGGTCCTCTGAATTCTTCGAGTGATGAATCATCTAATTGAATGTATTTTTCTTTGAATCTGAGTGAAACAGATTTTGAAAATAAATCTAAAAGTTGAATGTCTTTGATGATTAACTTTGGTTGAATATCTTTTTGAACAGCTATAAATTCTAAAAATGACATAAAAAACTCCCAAATTTCTCTTCCAGTTCTCATTGTATAATTCTCTCTTTGATGAAATTGTCAAATTCTTTAAATTAGTTTACTTTTTTTTTAACAAATCAAATGAAAGTTCAAGTGCAAATTTGAATGAATTATCTACATTTTTATGTTTAACATAATCTAAGAATAATTTTTTTGATGAATTTTTGAATAAATCTTCTTTCAATTTTTCATGCTCTTTTTTAATTTCTTCATTTGTGAATAAATCATCTTCTTCAACAATTTGACATAAAGAGTAATTAAAATTATTTTTTTCATTTAAAACATCAAATATATGTTCAATATTCAATCCATATTTTTCATCAACTTTCATTAATTCATTGAACAATCTGTCATCAAAAAATTGAATAAATTCATCAAATGTTAAATTGTTTTTTTGATTTTTTTTTAAAAAGAAATCTTCAAAGTTCAGTTCTAAAATAATTATATTCTTCATATCTGACAGTTTTTGAACCACACTTTCAAAAATTTTTAATAAAAAATAAAAAAACTTGTTGATCAAAGTTGACTTTCCATGACCATCTGGTCCGACAACAAAAACTGAATTTTTTTTGATATTTGAACTTTTGAGATAGTTTTCTAAATAATATTCTTCTTTTTCTCTTTTGAAAATTGGCCATCTGTCCTCTTCAAATTTGTGAATTTTCTTTTTTTCCAAAAAATTATCTAATTGAAAAATCTCTTTGTTGTTTTCAATCTTTCTCAAATTTTTGGACAAACTTGAAAAACTCCTGAGCAAATGTTTGGTTTGTTGTTTGCTTTTCATGATAAAACAGAACGATTGGACTACAAAAACTTCAGCAACAAAATGCAATATTAAGTGAAATTTTCTCTAAATACATTCTAATAAGGTAGTTTTATTCAACAAGAAAAAAAAAACAACCAATCAACAAATGTCTCGTCCACTAATCGTTACATTAGGTGATAGTCTCACAGAAAGAGGACATTTGAAAAACGGTTGGTGTCAACGTTTAATTGAAAAGTATGGTGTAAAAGTTGATATTCTCAACAGAGGTTATTCTGGATACAACACTGAAATGTTGTTACCTTTGGTTGATGAAATTCTTGAACCATTCTCAAAAGCAAATTTAGTCACTGTTTTAATGGGTTCTAATGATTCAGCTGAAGGTGCTCAAAATGTTTCTGTTGATAAATTCTATTCAAATTTGACAAAAATAATTCAAGTGGTAAAAAAACAATGTCCTAAAGCTCATATAATATTAATTTCACCACCACCTGTTGATGAAGAAAGAGAAAAATATAGAAAAGTTGATACATTACAAAAATATATGGAAATGGTCAAAAAAATCTCTGAAGAAGAAAAAGTTTTTTTTTTGAATTTCTGGGAAACAGTTCAAATGCAATTCAAATGGGAAGATTTTTTGGAGGATGGATTACATTTAGAGGATTCAGGAAATGAATTTCTTTACTTGGAAATGAAAACATTTTTAGATATAAATATTCCTGAATTACATCCTGATAATTTGGAATATCCATTCAAGCATTGGAAAGAAGTTTTAAATATTGAATAGTTAATAAATCAAATTTTTATTTGAAAATAGAAAAATTCTTTTCCGAAGTATTTTTACACTTTACTTTTTGAACATTTCACTCTTGTGTTAAAAAATCAGGAAAGTATAATTTATATTGATCCATACTATATTTTCTAGTTGGAAAATGGTGTATTTGAGGTTCTTCTTCGATTTTGAAATCTTTTATTTCATGAACTCTTTCCTGATGAACAATTACTAAAAAAAAAATTTTAAAAAAAATGCTTCTTTACATTGTTTTCCTTTCAACGGACTTTTAGTGTTAATCAATGAGAATTTATTGAAATATTCATCAGACAAATGAAAAGTAGTCACCACTCTTTGTAAAGTTATCTGAGAAAGCATATGAAGAAACAAAGTTGAAAATTTTTTGAACTTTTGGTTTTTCAAACGTAAATTTATCAAAACATTAGTAGCATACAAAGAACCACCAAATAAGATTTGAAACATCATTAAAATTGGCAAAATCATCCTTTACTCTCTTTGATAAATCCTATAATTTGATTGGTTAAAATTGTTCCGGAATTTTCAAACAAACAAGGGTGAAAGGTATGAGCTCATTAATTTCTTCCTATGAAAATTTTATTTTAAAAAATCAAAAAATAATTGAAACTATTGAATCTGTAGGAAGATTCATTGTTCTATTTACGATAAACCCTGAAGATGAAGTCAGAACTGAATTAGCTTATACTGGTTTAAATTTAGTTTCTTTATACCATGAAAATTTATTAGATAGGAAATCAGTTACTAATAAATTACTTCTTCAAGATGAAAGATTTTCAATTTATAAGAAAATTTCGTATAACAAATTTTTTTTTTTTTTTATCTTTTTTAAGTTACTTTTTAAGATTTTTACAAACTATCCAAGTTGTCATTGAACTTTATTTAAAAAAGAAATCATTTAAAGAATCTAATGTTTGGAAAGTCATTCTACTCATTGAATCATTGAAGTAACAAATTTCAAAAAAAAATTAACATTTTTCTCAAGAGCATTTACAAGATTATTCATCATATATAAATCAAAATATAATGTCATGATTGAAGATACTATTCTTCCAAATGATTTTCAACTCAATTTAGAATATCAAGAAAACCAAAGAGATTCAGAAAGAAACGGAAAATTTTCAAAAACATTTGATTCATTAAATGCAGAACCTATTGGTAAAAGAACAGGAAAACTTATGCCAACTTTGAATTACAAAGTTCCTTCTTTGAGAAAAGAAAATTTACTTGTTGTTAAATCAACTACAGGAGGACAATCAAAAAATTTCATTTTTGGTGAAATGATTTTTGCACTAAGACCATGTATCTATGTTTTATCATTAATGAAATGGGGTAATGATTCATGGACTCCATTGGTTATTTCATTTTTGACAGATTTGATTTCAAGACAACTTTCTTTATCAGATGTTCAAGGAAGAGGTTCTATTGTAAAAGATGAATTATACAGAAGATATTCTTCGTTATATTATTATCTTGTTAGAAATCCATTATTTAATGAATCATTGAAACCAATTATTGTTGCAATTTGTAACAAACTCAAAAATGTTCCAGCACTTGGACCTCTTGTTGTTAATATTGTTGAGTATATGTTGGTTTTGCAAAATTATTATTTTTATACTTGTTCAAATTAATAAAAAATTAATATTTGGGAAATCAAGTTTTTCTTCTCTTTTTCTTAGAAAAAATATTGAAGTTTCTCATTTGGTCCATTTTTGAGATCTTTTTGATTTTTTAATGTCAATCTAATAGATTTGAATTCTTCTTTGTATTCAGTATTCTCAATTTTTTGATAAAATTCCATGAATTTTTCTTCATCATCATATGAATGTTGAATCAAATATTTCAAACATTCTTGTTTCAATTCCGTTTTATTGGATTGTAAAAATTCTGTTAAATTTAAAGCATCAAAAACAATATCTAAATTCAATGAATTAATCAAATATTTTGTTGATTGTAATTCAATCTCTTTAGCAGAAAACATATTCGAACAAAATGTTAATCCAACACAATTCTGAATGGAAAAGTTGATTTTTGTGCAATACAGATAATTTATCATTTCTATCATTATAAATTGTTCCATTTCATCCAAAATTAAACAATTTTCTTGTTGAAATTTTTCTGAAAACATTGCTTTGAAATACTCAGAACGATGCTTCAAAATGGAGCGATGACAAGGAATACTCCAATTTTTTGATTCGATATTAAAATCTGTTATTGAACTCATAGCTATTTTAACTACCATTGAATCTGTTAAATCTTTAGTTTCTTCTTCAAATTGTGATGAAAAATCCAACAAATAAAATTTCTCTGCAACAATTGATTCACGGACTTTTGCACTTTTGAAATACTCTTCTTCTAAACCCAATTTATCTAAATGATAATTTAAATCTTCTACTGAAACATTTTTGAATATATTCAAATTATTAGTGTATAAAAAAAACAAAATTTTTTGGACAATCAAAGAATTCAAATTTTTGAATGTTTTTTTTTTGTTTTTCATTTTTCTGGTTTTTTCAATGATTTCTTCTTTTGTTTGTTTTTTTATGTGTTGGTCTCTGAATGATTTCCATCTTTGAATTAGAATACAAAGATGAACTGAAAAATGTGAGTCTGGTCCAAAGGTTGTTTTGTCATCATTTTTGATTGATATTTCAAAATCTGAAATAGTTTTGTCATGAAATAAGTTTGAAAAGTCAAGAGAAAGTTGTTTTGCTGCTGAAGTCATTGAGGAGGTTTGATTTGTCAAAAATTCAACCAATGACCAAACAAAATCAAAAATGAAAATGAAGCAACATATTGTTAACTATTTGAAAATTCATTTTATTTCTAACATAAAATTGCTTCAATCTTCAGAAGTCATCAATGATAACACTATTGTCCAAAAGAATGCAGCAACATTTACAAATAACACTCTTAAATTCATAGGTACAAAAGCAAAAGTTATAAAATTAACAGCAGGCCAAAGTTTCCAATTCGCATACAACTAATAAAGAAATGTGTGAAAAAATGTGAAATTTACAAGTTTCATAAAATTATCCTTCAAGTAATTCTTTACTTCTTGTAAACTACCACCTCTTGTTAAAGTCAAATAAGTTGGAAATCCAACACAAAAAATAGATGAACCAACTGTTTGATCGAATAATAATTTTCCAAAGACTCCTTTGTTACCAGGTAAAGTAATTAATTTATCAAGACCTTTGAAATAATAATGTAAATATGGTGCCAATATTATAGTTCCAAAGAAAGTCATTCTGAAGAGATTTTTATAATCAAATTTTTTTTCTTTTTTTTTTATTTTTTTCTGAACGAATTGTCCAGTAACTTCACCAGCAAAATAAATTCCACCTGTTGTAATCATTTTAGTTGCCAATGGACTTTTTTCATTCAATTGTTTATAACTTGTCCAAGCTCTACGGAACATCTTCTGTTGGGTATAAACTGGGTTTTTATTGGTAGGTGGAAAAAAACAAATATAAAACAATTAAAATTTATAAAGATATGAGATGATTTACAACTTTTTCTACATTTCCTTCATATTTTTTTAAAAGAGATTCATTCATTGATGAATCTATAAATCCCATTCCAAGTAATTGTTCATTCAAAGATTTTACTTCTTCATCAGAAAGATTTTTCTTTTCAGGTTGTTTTTGGTATTGTTCTGGTGTTTGGAAAAATGGAAACATATTTGCTGGTTGACCATTCTGTTGTCCTTGTTGAAACATGTTCATAAAATCATTTTGATTTTGACCTTGTGTGAACTGTGAGAACATATTTTGAGCCATTTGAATATTTTCAGGTGTTAAAAATTGTTGAATAAAATCCATTCCATTTCCTTGTTGTCCTTGTTGAGAAAAGTTCGGAAATTGAGGTTGTGAGTTATGTTGGTGTTTTGGTTGATTTACATTTTCTTCATTTACTTTTGGTTGGTGTTTTGGTTTCATTTCACTTTCTTTTTCAATTTTGACCTTTAAAACTTCTTTGACATTTGTTAAAGCATCTTTCCATTCTTCAGCAGTAGAAAAACGCACCCAGTCTTCATCTGTATCCAAATATCTGAAACTAAGAGTTTGAAGTGATTGTTTGTCATTTGGATTTTGTGATAACCAAAAATCTTCAATGATGTTTTTTAGTTGTTCAAAGGAAGTATTTTCGTCAATGGATAATCTCCTGATTTCTTGGTTGATAAAAAATTTTGCTTTCATTTCTTTGTTTGGTTTTTGTTTTGTTGAACGGAAAACGGAATTCCACTCTTTTTATGCTTTTGCTTCATTTATTTTTAGCATTTCTTACGAACCAATCGGAAATTGTTTTTATTTGGTTGGTGGAAATTTGTCTTTCCCTGAAGGAATCTGTTGGAAATTTGAGAAAAGAAACCAAAAGAAATAAAATACTACAACTCCCATTGGTCAACGCGTTTTTTTATCCAATCGATTTTAATCCATAAAATGGCTGATTTATCAGTTTACTGCACTGTTTTTTTCTACTTTCTTGTTGTACTATTTTTTACTTTTGCTTCAGGATGGATCATGGCAATACTTA
The DNA here is from genome assembly GCA_016618085.1 of Neovahlkampfia damariscottae. Classification (NCBI taxonomy): domain Eukaryota; phylum Heterolobosea; class Selenaionea; order Neovahlkampfiida; family Neovahlkampfiidae; genus Neovahlkampfia; species Neovahlkampfia damariscottae. The sequence goes on along the minus strand of JABLTG010000012.1, from coordinate 165,421 downwards.
CATCTGGATTTCTGATGGGAATTGTTGCCGTAAGAAAAAAAAAATCAACTTACCAACTTTCTAAAGCCTATTTATGCCATCATAGGAGCAGTACAATACCCAAACTCAGCACCTTATGTTTTCATTTCAGCTTATGATTTTAACAAAAAAAATGCAGAATCTTTTAAAACTGTTATTCCAGAAATTTATGACTTTTCTTTCAATGTTTCAAGTTCATTCAAACCATCAGACGTCATGGTAAAACCAAACACGTTAAATGTAAAAAAAAAAAAAAAAATATTTAATTATCCGATGTTGTTTTTAGGATGACCAATTGTATCTTTCAGAATATTTAGTTTATGATCAACTACGCTTTCAAAAGAAACAGTTATCACTTGGAACCAATATGGTTTTTGACGTATCAAAGAAGACGACATTAGACGTCAAAATTTATGAAGGCAAAAATTACAGAGGAATTGGAGCTATTACCATTGATTTGTTCCGTATGGAAGAAGAAGTAAAACCAATGACTATCAAAGATATTTGTCTGGTTTTTGATCCAACAGAAATGCTGATAAAAACAGAAGGATGTATATTGAATGAACATGTCTCTTATGCAAGTTCTGGAGCATATTACCACTATTCAGTCACACCAACTGCATATAAACCAACAAAGAACACAGAAATACAAAATCCAATGGTGGATCTTTACATTAGGCACAAGAAAGATCCAATTGTCGCTGAAATTCCATACGTATTGAATATGGAAGGAATATACATGTATAAAACTGCTCTGAATAATGTTTATTGGGGTATTGGAATACTTGTTGGAGTTGTGTTAACTTTTTGTTGTCTTATGTGCATGTGTGCACCAACTGCAGCATATTTAATGTTTTGTAGCGATAGCTATTCACAGTTTTAAAGAAATAAATCACATTTTTAACCTAAGAAATAAATCACAAATATAATTCAACCACCATTCTTTTTTTTTCGATTGTTGATATTTGATCTAAATTTAGAAAAAGAAAATTATTTTTAGCTGATTATTTTTGGATTTTAGAACTATAAATAAATGCAACTTGAACTTATTGATCACAAAACAAAATGAAAATAAAACAAGACACAAAAGATGAAACTCTTGACCTCTGCTTTTTAATGGATGCAACAGGATCAATGGGATCATGGATCACGCAAACTAAAGCGAATATTCTTCAAATTATTGATGACATGAATAAAGAGAACCCAAATCAACAAATTAGACTGGCTATGGTTGCATACAGGGATTATACTGATTCAAAACTTCTTGAAGTTTTTCAATTCTCGACAAAGTATCAAGATTTCAAAAACTTTGTTGGAAAAATCCAAGCTACTGGAGGTGGTGATGGAGCTGAAGATGTTTTCTCAGGAATTGATGCAGCTTTAAAACTAGATTGGTCAAGCAAAGCTAAAATGTTGATTCATTTCGCAGATGCTCCTTGTCATGGAAATAAATACCACACCAAAGGATACAGTGATAATTATGCAGAACTCGATCATAAATATGGATTGACTGCAGAAAATTTATTTGAAAAGATGATCAAAATGGAAATTGATTTTTCATTCATGAAAATTCAAAATGATACTGACATTATGATTGAAGAATTCAAGAAAATTTATGATGAAGGGAGTAGAATTATTTTAGTTCAAGAAGCTAAATTACCAGAGAAAGTTGTGCAAGAAGAAAAATCAAGAATGCTTTCAGAAGGAGTCTCTGAAAGTCACATTATGAGAAAAAAAGAAAAATTAAAAAAAAATGGTTGGAGTGATGATAAAATTAAAATGGAAGAATGTAAAATGAGAAAACCTTCCTATTTATCAACTTATGTTTCCGAAGAACTTGAAGATTTGCAACATCAAAATTATCAAAATGTAGTAAATTTATCAATCCATTCCACAAGGCAAAAACAAGGATGGGAGAAATAAACTATTTTTTTCTAAATTCGAACAAAAACATCCATTTTGGGAATAAAACGAAAAATTTATTTCAACCGATTGTCCAGATGGTGCAAGAACAATTTCACGAATACAAGAATGTTGTGGTGCGTTGGAAATGAATAAACAAGAATCTGAAACATCTTTTGATTCCAAAACTTTTCCAAGAGTTTTCACCCATGAATTATAACCTTCAATGACAGGTGTTGGATTAATTGATAATAAGTCTGTGTCTACAATGCCCTAATTTTGTTTTAAAATTGAAATAAAATCATACTGGACAAACAACGGAAACTCTAACTCCTGAGGAAGCAACTTCTTGTCTCAGAGTTTCAGTGAATAAACAAACAGCTGCTTTTGTTCCACAATATGTACTATGATTTGGGAATGCTTTTATTCTAGAAACTGATGAAATATTGATGATTGTACCTTTCTTTCTTTGAATCATACCATCTAAAACGAGATGTGTACCATTTAAGACTCCTAAAACATTTATGTCAAAACTTTTTTAATAATTTTCTGGTTTTTGTGTGGAAAATTGTTCAATGAACATAATTCCAGCGTTGTTTATCAATAATATAAATACCCACTGATTTGTAACGGCTAGTCTCTTTAAAATGTTTAATAAACAGTTCAGGTACAACATACCAGGACTAACTTTATCACTCAAACTTACTTTTAACCCAAACCTCTTAACAAAAATCATCGACAAAAATTGATCAAAACCATTAATTTTACTGGTCAACAAGTGAGCTCTGTATCTTCAAAGGAGAAAGCCATTTGTATCACTGGAATCGTTGTTATAATAAACAACAAACTGTGCACTCAGATTTTCGTCAAATTTTACATAACTTGCTTTGTTTCCGCATCTATAGCCAAAATTTGAACAAGAGAAAATGGTCAATACACTTTGATTTGGAAATGAATAATGATACCCATCCATAGATATTTGATGACTCCTACAAATCAATTTCAAGTTGTTCATCCAATTGAATTTATTTACTACGTTTTCACCATATAAAAAACCTGCACCCCTTGGATTGACAGCCCAATTATCCAATCCCTCTTCAGGATCACTCCATAATAAATCAATAATCGGTCCCTCATATCCCATATTCTTCACTCTATCTAATGTATTGATTTTTTCGATAGTTTTTATGTCAGGAGACAATCCTCCGTTCACGCAAAATAGTTTTCCATTCACCAAAGCACAAAGACTCAAATAGTCAAATATTTCGATTGAATCTTTAAAAAATGAATAATCACCGTACTTTCGGAAACATTCATCATAAAACCCATACACTTGGCCGATTTTTGTTTCTTCATGATTTCCACGAAGAAGAAACACGTTTTTGGGATATTTTACTTTGCAAAGAACGAGCATTGTAAACACTTCAACAGAATCATAGTGTTTGTTCACATAATTTCCCTATTTTATTGAAAAAATTAATTGAAAAATATTTACCAAAAAAAGATATTGAGTTTTAGGTAAGTTCTTAAGACTCAAAACTGACATTAAATCATCAAATTTTCCAGATAATTTTCCTACTATATTTGCTGGTGCATGTATTTGTATGCAATTGCTTTCTTCTGATACTATTTCAATGAACTATTTCTGTGTTAGTTTTTGTTTTGTTTTTGAACTACCTTTCTTTTAATTTTCCTAAAATTTGATATTGATATTAATTTCTTTTTCTTTGCGTCTTCAATTAATGAATCTAATAAATCCATTGTGTTGTTGTTTTAGAAGTATGAGGAAAACCTGTGATTTGATTGATCCAATCAAATGTTAAAAAACCATAAAAGCAAAAAAAACAGCGTTCTCGATCATATTTCATCATTTTGAGTTCTCAATTTCCAACAATTACTTCATGTTTATTGGCCAATTGAAAGATCAATTTGAGGAATGAAAGAGACAACGTCACCAAACGGAAAACAAAATTTTCATGAAATTAATCTTCAATGGAAAACTTCTTTACCAGAAAATTCCAGAGATATCAATGCAGACCTAAAAATCTCAGTTTCTAGTCGAAAAATAAAAAATCAAGAAGAATCACCTTCTAATATTTTGTTTAGAACTCATCATTACGATTTCTTGATAAAACCAAACGAAAATTTTGTAAATTTTTACGGAAAAGATGCAAAATTTGCAGGAGAACTTCAGGTATTGAAAAATTGTTTTTGAAATTTTTCAAAGTTGGTTAGACCAAAAGGAATTGTAAATAATTGTGCTGAAGATTTTGTAGAAGTTGTTCAAAAGGAAAAAAAACTCGAAATTCCTGTTGTAAATTACTTTGTAAAAGAAGAAAACGGTACTTGTGAAAGTAAGACTAAACAACAGAATTAAAAAAAAAAAAAAGTAAATTTAGTGTGGCCAACAGAAAGAAAATCGTAAACAACAATTTGTATTCTAAATTTTTTCAGATTTTCTTGGAAAGGCAATTTTTCTTTCTTGATAAATTTTTATCATAAAACTGATGAAGATACTTATCAAATAGTATGTTCAAAAATATCAAGTGAATTTTCAATCATATCAAAACCTGATGTATATCTGAGTAAGTGAAATAAATCATTCACTGTCAAGAAAAAATTCGTGAAAAAAAGAATGATGGAAATTCTCTTAAGAATTTAACCGATATTTTGGAATCTCAAATTGAAAAATAAAGTTAATTTAATGATAATTTAAAATATATATTCAATTTATTTATTCTTTCTGTGCAAGATGCTCTATGATCTGATCCAATAATTTTTCATTTTGTTTTTGTTTCTCAACCAAAGCATCAATAGTTTCATATTGTTGTTGGATAACCAGCTCCTGTGATTGTATTTTTAACTCTAATTCCTCAATTTTATTTGTATCTTCAGATTCACCAGAAAAGGAAATTACCCTAAATGAACGTTTTTCTTTTTGAACAATGTAGGAATCTGATCGATCTGTTGAAAGATCAGCATCAAGTTCACCATCACCAAGGTCTAAGTGATTTGAAAATGACAACATTTTTTTATGTTTTGAAATTGTAGGTTCTCTAATATGAAATGGTAATTCATTTTTCATCAAAGTTGATTCAATCAAATATTTTGTCAATACAGATTTACCTGTTGTTTCAATATAAATTAAACAATAATCATATAATCGATCTTTGATGAAATATTTCATGCAATACTTTATCGTATCTAAAATAGTTTCTGAGCTTAAATTCTTTACAATCACAGAAAACATGAATTCTTTAAATTCAGTTGATTTCACAACTGTATCTGAAATTTGGTATAAAAAAATCAATTTTTCAAGAATAATATTTGAAGGGAAATTAATTGAATTAGTATATAAAAATTCAAAAACATATCTTAAAATATCAGATTGTAATTCAATTTGAAATGTTGATTCATCATTGGACAAAAATAAATTGAAAAAATAATCTGAAGTAGAAGATAAAATATATGAATGACAAGCAATAGAAACCTTATCTTTTGATATAATAATCAAATCACAATTTTCTTTTGTTTCATGTAATTCAACTAATTTCTTTTTCAAATCAATATTATATAATGGTTCTGGATTTGATAATTCAATAAATTGATATAAATTTTTTTGTTGATGATTTTCAATTTTTGAAAATTTTTCTTTCCAAACATCTAAATAATTCAATAATGTGGTGAATTTAATTTTTGAAACTATTTGATAAAATATGTCATAATTTTGTTCATTAATGATTTTTTGAAATTGTTGAAGACAAATTGATCTTAAATTATTCAATTTATAAGATTCTGAAGCTCTACATAATTCAACTAAAGTTGATATTTTGTCGATATTGATGATCTTTCCATATAAATATTGAAGAACCAATAAAAAAATTTCCGGTGATGTATCTCGAATAGAAAATTCTTTCATATCTGAATGATTTGTGGTACTTGATCTTGGTGATGTTAAATTAGAACTTAAATCATTTTCATTCATAGATGAAATATTTCTGACATGTTTTTTGAAATTATTTGAACTAGTGGTTGAAGGTAAATTCGAAGACAAAACTTCAACATTTCTTTTTCTTCTGATATGAACATTCATTACACCTTTTAAGAAAGATTCCATCACAAAACTCTGTGATAAGATGAAAGAATGTGCATAGAATTTTTTTTCTGAAACTTCAATACAAGTATCTGGTTTGATTTGGTTCAAGCATTTTAAAATTCCTTCATCTTTCAATTCATTCGTGATATCTAATTCTATTAGTTCATTATTTACTCCTAAATCAGTTGTTCCACCGAATATATACATTTTCCCTTTTCTAATAGTTGTACTGTGTCTTCCTCTTTGTGGAAAGATTTTATTTTCATTGTTTAGTGGTGTCAGCTTTATCCATTCATATGTTATAAAATTGAACACTGAAATGTTATTTGACCTTTTTTCGTCTGCGTATCTAAAGAAAGAATTTTTAATATTGAAGTAAGAATATTTACCCTCCAACAATATACATCAAATGATTTTCAACAACAGCAGTATGAACTGCTCTTGGTGTTGGTATTACACCAAAATGATTTTTAATTTCAGTCCAAGTTCTTGTTAAAAATTCATATCGAAAAAAATCATTAAAATACTCTTTCTGGAAAAGGTCAGAATTTTGTTTTTGTGTTTACATCAGAAAATCCTCCGAATATATACATTGAATCTTTATATACAACAGCTGTATGATTTCTTCTTTTATAAGGTGGTGGATTCTCACCAGAAAGTAATAATTTTGTAAAAATTTTTTGTTTGAAGCTAAATTCCCAAACTGAAGAATCTCTACAACCAAACTATTCAAAAACAATTAAAAAAAAAATAAAAAAAAAATTCTACCAAATTATATCCTCCAAAAATGTACATTTTATCTTTATAAATAACTGAAGAATGAAAAGCTCTATCTGTTAAATTTTTGACATCTTTTAACAATAGATTCCACTTTTTCAAAGTGAAATCATACTCATATAACGATCCTAAATAATTCTTTCCATCGTAGCCTCCAAAAACGTAACTTAAATTTTTTTAATTTAAAATTTGTTTTTCAAACAGTTTATCTTTATATACAGAAGCTGTATGACCACATAATGGTATATCTATTGATTCTAACTGTAACCACTCGTTTGTATAAAAATTATAACAGTGAAAATCACTCAAATAATTCTGTCCATCAAAACCTCCTAGAATATACAAAAAGTCACCATACAAAACAGCGGAATGTCTTCTTCTTTTTGAAGGTACATGGGATGTTATTAATGCCTTTTGTTTTGTTTCTGTCCAGTACTTTAACATCTTTTTCAGTTACAAGAAATTCAACCAATCATTTCCATTTTCGAACCAAACAAAAAATCAAAAAATGACCAACGAAGAAATTTCTTTGGTTTGGAAGAAAAAAAATTTTAAAAAAATTTTAGGACGATTTAAGACAACAATTCTTAGATGTACAAGAGGAAAAGGATACAGTTAAACTTTCTGACAGAAACGTTATAGAACTGGTTTTTTATTTAAAGTCGAAAAAACTTCTTGAAAATTTGATTTTTACTCTTGATGGTAAAGAATATTTGACAGAGAAACAATTAGAATGGGAAGTACTTCAAGAAATTGAATATTCAGGTAAAAAAAAAACGACAATTTTTTTTTTAAATTTTCTAGGAGGTAGAATTAGAAGAACTGACATCCCACCACTTTTAAATGTTGATATTAGTAATATAGAAAGAATTACCGAAAAAATGTTGAAAGAAAATTCAGACTTGATTCTTATTGGAACTGAATTAATAACTGAGTAAAAAAAAAGAAAATTTAAATTATCATAGAAAGCACTTAATATCAGTATGTGAAGAAATTGAAGAAACACTTCAAGAATCTGGTATTCTTCATATTTCAAGTTTAACAAATTCATTACAACTTCCACCTGATTTCATTCAAAAATTCATCACAAAATATACTGGATCTATCATTCAAGGAAGATTAGACAAAGATACACTTTTCACAAATAATTATATTCAAAGAGAAAAGTCACGTTTAAGAGGAACTCTTTGTGCCTTCATTCGTCCTGTTTCTTTATCCGAAATTCGAGAACAATTTCATGATGCTTTATTTGATCAATTATTGAAAGAATTGCTAAAAGAAAAGAAATTATTGGGTTCTATCTCAAAAGATGTTTATGTTCCAAAAATTTATGAACAAGCGGTTCAAGAAGCTGTTGTTCAATATATCAAATTAAATGGTTATATTGAATACTCAAAAGTTGAAGAATGGTTAACACATACTTCAATGTCTTCTAAGAATTATATTTCACAAAAATGTCAAGGTATCATTTTGTTAAATCAATTTGCTGTCACTACTTCATTAAGAGATTCTTTGGATGGTGTTATTGAAGAATCAATTTCACAAAATACTCCTATGAATATTTTGAATATGGTATGATGAAATGATGTTTAAACTTTTAAGGACGTTTTACCATTACAATTTGAATACAATGATGTTAAAAATTTAATTGAAAGTTGTCCATCAATGAAATTATTCAAAGATAAAGTTCAAATTTTTGTTGAAGTTTATTTCATTCCTGTCATGTTATTAGATGAATTTTTAGATAAATTCAAAGAAGAAGCCAAAAAGAATGTTAAAAAATTGATTAATGAATCAACAGTTCAACCAGAAAAAGAAATTGAAAGTGATGAAGAAGATGATAAAAAAAAAAAGAAAAAGAAAAGAAATAAAAAAAAAGAAAAAGTGATTGAAGAAGATCCAATTGATTTAATTTTACCAAAACCAAATGATATTTGGAAATTATTACTTGAAAAATTTAGAAAATGGAATTTAGACTATGAACAAGTAAATTTGATTTTAAATTAAACTTTTAAATAGGATGAAGTGAGAAATTGAATTTCAAATTAATCATTTAAAGGATGAATTGAAAGAAGAAATGGTTGAATATCTTCTCCCTAAAATCAAAGATATCTATGTTGAAGAAAAGAATAAAATCTCAATTGGTTTTGAATCAGAAAGAAAAAAATTAATCAAAGATGCAAGAGATAACATTACAAAATTATTTTTAGAAGTTCAAGTCTACAATAAAGGTATTTCATACCTTAAAGACGATGGTAAAACAAAATTGAATTTGTTATTCTTTTAGATGAGTTTAATATAGAATTAGAAAAATTTTTATTAAGATCAAAATGTACTGAATTAATCAATGATATGGTAAAAGATCAAGCATTGACTCTTCATATTGATCATGAATTAGAAGAAAAGAAAATATTTAAAGAATTTCCAAAAAACATCATTCAACCATTGAATACTCTCAAAAATTGTTTACATGGATCTTCAATGTCAAATTTTTTAACACAACTTTCTAAATGTTCAGAAGATTTACATTATTTTTATTCACCACTTGATAAAAAAAAAGAAAAGTAAAAAAAATATTATTTAAATTTTACTTTCATAATAGGAAAGCATTGATGGACAAAAAGTATGAAACAAAAGAAAAGATTTTAAAGGAAACCAATTCATCTGAATTATTTCTATCATTATGTGAATATGTGTTCATTGTTAAGGGTAATTTTGTCATCCATGCCTCTGGAAAACATGTTCAAAATTTGGTTAAACATTTAAAGAAGTTAGTAGATGAAGATATTTATGAACAAATTTTAGTTTGTCAAAACTATGTAATTAGTTACATTTCAAACCAAAGAAAAGATGAAAAATTTGAAGAGTATGAATTGATGCTTCAAAAATTAGAAGAATTAAAAAAATCAATCTTAAAATAAAAAAATTAAATTTAGATTTGGAGCCAAATTTTATTGGATGCCGAATTAACATTGACCAATCGTTCTGTGCTCCAATACAAAAAAGAATCATGAAGTCATTTACTTGGGAAGAGGTTGAAAAACATAATAAACCAGATGATGGTAATTAAATCATTCTATTAATATCAATAAAGCTTATGTCAGTTTATATGGAAAGGTATATGACATTACTGAATGGAAAAAGATACATCCAGGTGGAGAGTATTTATTAGATTGGGCAGCTGGTTCAGAAATAACAAATTTATTTGAATCATATCATAAAATATCATCAAAAAATTATTTAGGAACAGAAAAAGTACCTTGTGTTGGAGAATTATCAACACAAAAATTTCCTGCTTACACTGTTGACACAGGTTTTTATACAAGTAAAATTAATTTTGATATTGATTATTTCATAAAGAATTAAGAGAAAACGTTGAAAAATATTTCAAAGATAAAGGCATAAAGGATACTCGTCAAATGTCAACTTTTACTATTTTTAACACTTTCTTTATTATTGGTGGTTTATTTCTTTCATATTATTTCAGCATGTATTCAAGTATTTCACTCATCTACAAAGCTTTATTTGCTATTTTTGCTGGTATTTTTCATCATCTCTCCATGGTAATTGCTCACCAATTTTTTTTATTTTTTCAACTTAGGTGCATTTGTTACATGATGCTTCACATTCATCATATTCACATAATAGTTCACTTTGGTATTATTTTGGTCTCTTTGGTGATGTATTTTCAGGACACTCAACTTACATTTGGACACATCGTCATGTTTTTGCACATCATATCTGGACTAATGTCACTGGAGTAGACCCTGACATTAGTGTTTATAAATGCTCACCACATGAACCACATGATGATTTGAAATATCAATTTGACGATATTTTTATCTTTCCAACTTGGTTACAGCCATATATGTAAATTTTATATTTTTTTTTTAACTCATTTGTTCTTTAGGTATGGATTAGTTACAGCAGAAATGAAATTGGATGATTTTTTGAGTTATTTCAGAGGAGGTCAAGAAAATGTAAAAATTAATGATCGTGGACTCAAAACTTCTTTACTTTTCTTTGGAGCAAAAATTTTATATTTCACTCATCGAATCTTTTTACCAATATATTTAGGACAAGGAGTTTATACAACATTAGCAATGTACACTATTTCATTAATTGTATCTGGTTATTTATTTGGAATCTTTTCTCAAATCACTCATGTTTCAGAATCTTGTGAATGGCCACATGATAGACCAAGTTTGATATTTTTAGTTTTAACTTTTTTATAGTTCCAAGGGATTGGGCTGAAATGCAAGTATTAACAGCAACAGATTATTCACATGATTCTATTTTTTGGACTTATATTTCAGGTTATTTGAATTATCAAGTACCACATCATTTGTTGCCTTCAATAGCTCCTCATTTTTATCCAGAACTTTGTATGTTATTTTTTTTTCTTCTAATATTTTAGTACCTATTATTAAGAAAACTATTGAAGAGTTTGGATTGAAATATTATATTTGTGATGGATTTGTTGACACTGTAAGACAACATTGGCAACATATTGAACAATTTCAAAACCAACGTGATGGTATTTTTCAAAAAAAGAAAAAAGTATAAGATAATAAAAGTTTAGTGATCTGGGTGCATTTTGTTGTTTTATTTCATTTTAAGTGACTTTCTCCATATGATATCACTTCTGAATTTCATTTTAGATGAATTGTTCAAAACAACAAAAATTGATACAAAACAGCAGAAAAGCCAAGAATATCCTTTCAAAGAATCAATTTTAGAACACAGGATATTATGGGAAAATGAAAGAATTAACCAATCAACAACTATGGGACTTCTCAGAATAAATCAAAAATCCCTCATCATTCACAGATATAAAAAACAAATTCCAATTTTAAAAATGAAAGACATAGGATGAGGATATTAAAAGATATTATTTTTTGATTCTTTTAAATCAACTTGACATCATCTTTTAAAAATGTCATAATTTCATTGAACGCATTTTTGTATTGATTTACCCAAGGAAGTACTAAAAAACCATGTATTGTTTCTTTAAAATCCACATGTTTTACTTCAATATTACATTTTTTTAATTCTTTCACGTATTCAACACCATCATCATGTAAAGGATCAATATCTACTGTAAATACCAAAGCAGGTGGTAAATCATTCATTCCATTTGGATTATTCATTGGATTTAAAAGTGGTGAATCTTTAATTTTTTCTTTTTCATTTTCACCTGCATATGAATCAACAAAAAATTGAACAACTTCTTCTGTGAGCAAATATCTTTTATCTTTTCTTTCTATTGACGGTAAATTTTTTTCAAAAAAGAATCCTGGGTATGCAATTATTTGAGCTGAAATTTTGATATCTAAATTTTGGTCTCTAACATAAGTACAAAATACAACACTTAAATTTCCACCTGCAGAATCACCACCTATGCATATTTTTTTAAAATCAGCGTTTTGTAATGATTCACAAGTGTTAACTGTTTTTTGTTTTTCTAACCAATGAGCAACTGAAAAGCAATCATGAACAGCAGCTGGAAATGGATGTTCTGGAGCTAAACGATACATAATTGCAATAACTATCATTCCTCTTCTTGCAAGTTTTCTACAATAATCATCATAGTTTCGATGAAATCCCATAACAAAACCACCTAAATCACGTTTAGATTATTTTTTTTTTTGACCTCCATGAATAAAAATAAATACAGATTTGTTTTCTTGTTTTATGCTCAAGTCTTCAAAAATTCTAATTTTAACAAATTTATATTTTTCTTCAAAGTGAGGAACATTCAAATCGACAGATTGAACACCTTTTGAAACATGAGGTTGTGGAATAAATAATATAGTATTCATTAGGTTTCTTGAAAATTTTGCTTTTGGTTTCATTCCTGAAATTTGATACACAAAAACCATGACATAATGCAATACCTTTATACCTAAACTGATTTCTGGATCTTTGATGAATTTTAAATATAAAATTAAAAATACAAAGCAAAAAAGAATTATCCAAAAAAACATCAGATGTGTTGTCGGAACTTTTTTTGATTCCTTGACCAATCAAAAAATAATCCGATTTTTTTTTAAAATTTGAAACACACAGGTGTTAAATCAAAAAATTTTCCTCTAAAATCATAAAAAACAATCATTTCTTTTTCAATCATTGGTATCAATTGAACGGAAAATTCCATTACAACTTCAAGTTTTTCATTTTTAAATATCTGTTGAAATTCATTTTTCTTGTATAGGATTAATTCCTCAAGTGGAATTTTTCTTGCAAAGTTGATCATTGTTTTATAATGAGCATTGGAAATTAGAATTTCTAAATTTGATTTTCTAACATAACATCAAGATTGCATTTGAGAAATAGTTCATCATTTAGTTCTCTTTTTACATATTTTACCACCCTTAAACGATTTCTTATGGGTGATATTTTACACTTTTTAAATCTATCAGACCTCGGCACCTTTTGTTTAACTCTTTTTTTTTTTTTTACTTGTAACTTTCAATGGAATACCTCAACCTCGTTCCACTTTTGATATAGAAAAAGAAATATCTCTTGCAAAACCAATGTCAGGACTTTTCCTTTACTTTGGCAGGTGATTGAGGAGGAGGACTATTTGGAGGAGTAAAAGGAATAAATACTATATGTGAACAATGTGAAGCTGAAGATATTTATTTTGACTATGAAAAAAGTTCAAGACTACATTGATAAACAAACAAAATTCCATCATGGTTTTGGTTTAATTCCTCAATCAAATGTAAAAGATTTTTACACACACGAAAATAGAAAACCATAGCACCAATTGATAAAGTTAAATTATTGTCAAAAAAATTTGATATTTCAAGTTCAAAAGTATCTTCAATTATGAATGAAATGAGAAAAATTTATTTTCAAAATGTGGAAGAAATTGAAGGAAAATTGGATTCGTTGATTTTACTACAAGAAGGAAATGACTTTAAATTTAAATCTAATGATGAATTAGGAACATTATTAATTTTCATTCCATCTGTTTTTAAATCCAAACCCAATAAATGCATCATATTTGCAAAGAAATGATCACATCATTTATTCAATATTGAAAGAGTCTGGTAATCTTGAATTAAAACTTGTTCCAATATCAATATCTTTAGAAGGAACAACTTTGAAAGGGACAGTATCAAATCTTGAAACAGGTGAGTTATATCAGTGCTGTTATTGATCCATTTGGACTCGCAAATAAAAGTGGAAAATTGGTAAACAAAAGAATTCAATTAGTGGAAAATAGAAAAAATGAAAACAGTGGATTTGGTGGATTTTCAACAAAATCACTTATTGTTTATTCAGGTGTTGGTGTGGAATTCAAAAAAAAAGAAAAAATATGAACAATGAATAAATTTTCAGTCAATTTAAGAATTTAACCAATCAAAAGAATCCACTATTTTTCACCAAATATAGATGAAGAGTGTGAGTCTTTTGTTTCTGCTTTTTATTCTATTTTATGGTGTTTCAAAATCACAATCATGTGTGGATGAATGCGACAAGATACCTGGTAAACTCAGCCTAGTTTTTTGTTCAAACCAAAAAAAAAATTATGATACAACAAGAACAAGTTCATTGTTATTGGAAATGTAATATCACGATGATGTATCCTTATTCATGTAAATGTCCAAATAATTGTTTCACAGAACTTGGAAATGGTGTTTGTTTTGATAAATGTGTTTGTTGTGAAGGGTGGAAAGGAAAGGACTGTGGTTCTGTAAAATGTCCAGAAAATACATGTCCTGGAAAAAGTTTTTGCAAAATATCTAATAATGAACATTTCTGTCGATGCAATCATGGATACACAGGCTCTGATTGCAGTACAAAAATACCAAATTTTTCAACACTGCCATATGGAGAAAATAGACAAGATAACAGAGAATACTACTCAAAAAATGAAATATACAAAGATAATCATCCTTTATTTAACCTTTCTTCAATTTCAATTTTTAGAGTTCAAATGAAGAATTCTCATTACTTACGAATGATAAATCCAACTCGTGCTTTCACCAATAAATGGGTTCCAATGAATTTAACATTCAGTAATGGTAATAAAATAATAAAAATGGACAATAGTAAAATCAGAATAAAAGGAAATTCTGGTAGATTTTTGTTGGTGAAGAATTTCAAAATGAATTTTGCAAATAACGATTTCTTTGGGATTAAAAAAGTTTCTTTAAAAAATTCCGGTGAAAATGGGTTTGGTACAAGATATGTGATACCATTTGACATGCATAGATCATTCAAAATTCCAAGTCAAAGAAGCACTTTTGCAATGTTGTACATCAAAGATGTCAAATTTTCATTGTATTGGATTGGTGAAGAAGTTGATCAAGATTTTATCAGTGCAAGATATAATGAGGATTATGGAAGCTTATACCAAGGAAGAATGGTCTCAGCAAGTTTAGCTTACAAAGGAGATGATCCACAAATCTATAAAGATTTAACCGCCGAAAGAATGGGATTTCGTGTCCCAGTGTATGATCAAATATCAGTAAATTCAACAAACTATTTAGATTTGTTAGATTTAATCAAAAAAATCAACTCTTCAAGAAATTTTGAATCTGAAATCACAAAAGTATTGGATGTAGAAAGATTCTTGACTTATTTGGCAATTGAAGCTTGCACATGCACAACAGATTCATATTCCTTTGGATATCATAATTATTATATCTATAAAAACCCTGAAACTGGTAAATTCGAATTTATTCCTTATGATACTACTTGGAGTTTCCAGAGGAAAAAAATGAGAAATTCTAAATTCAAAGATTGGGCAGATACAACTGCATTAGATTGGTCATTCTATTCATTTAGCAATGATAAAGAAAAATTTGTTGTACTAACAGGTAGAATATTAAAATCACCTCTTTTCATGAAGATCTATCGTGAGAAATTGATTTTGGTAATCAAGAGAATTTTCAACCCAAACAGCAAACTTATTGAAAGAATCAGTCAACTTCAATCATTTTTATTTCAAGAAATACGTAAAGAATATATGAATAGATTGTATATTGATTATCTGACTGCACATCATACCAATCCATTTTTGAAAACTGAAATGACTTGGTTCAATATGATGGAAGGTATGAAAGAATTTGTCAGAAAAAGATATTCAAATTTAATTAAAGAATTGAATATTCAATAAACTTTCCTCGAAAAGATTTTAATTAGATTTTTTGAATTTCTTCTTTCAAGACCTAATTGAAAATTTGAATATTTGAAATTAATCCACAAAATCCACTGAAATCTACATCATTCAAAGCACCTATACAAAACTTTTTAGTCAAAAATGAATTTTTTTATCTTACGTTTATGGTGTCTTTGATAGGTCGAGAATTATCAATTTTCAAATAAAATTCCATTATAATACTCTTTTAATGTTGAGCTTGAGTATGTTACAATTTTTGTATTCCAATCATTTTTTTTGTAAACTTGATTCAATTGAAAAAGAAAGTCATCCTTATTTGTTTCATCTTTTGTGGAAATTTCAACATTATTTTTTTGGATGATGGAACAATAAAATGTTGATATTATAACTTCCTTTTCATTAGTTGTCCACAGTGGTAAATCTTTCAATTCATCAGATAATTTAAATTTAAACAAGAAAGATATTTCATATGTTGAAACAAAAAGATCATGATTCAAGCATTCAATGAAATCATAACCAGTAAATAGCACACCACTGGAATTTTCATATTCTTTGATACTTTCTACAGATGATTTTTCTTCTAAATTTTTAAAAATCAAATGAAATTCATTTGAAGAATGATCTTTGAAAGAAAAATTTTCAGCTGATTTTTCAAAAGAAAAAACTTTTTCTTTGACAAAACAAATCTCTAAATTTAAATTGATTTTCAATTATAATTTCTTTCTTTCCATTTAAATTTTCAATCTCAATCTTAATGTCATCAACAAATAAATAATTATTCTCCAAAATTTGGATACCTGTCAATGTTAAAAAAAATATAATTTTTGTCTAACAATTCAAATTGTCAAATTCTCTTTCTAATTTTACTATGTATTCAGTTTCTTGATTTTCAACAGAAAATTTAACTTTTTTTTCTTATTGTTCTTTCAAAAATTATTATTTTTTCTATTTTCAATTTAAATCTCTTGAAGATAGTCGTATCACTCAATAACAGTGATGATCTTTGTTTATGTTCATCTAATTCTTTGAATATGTCAGGACCCCCAGTATCTTCATTATCAGGAGAACAAAAAAAATTTTCATTGTGATTGGACAAAAAAATTCTCCAACGTCAAAAAAAACCAAAATTTAATTTGAGCAATGGACATTTGAAATATGTCCCTCGAAAATATTTCCATCATATTTCAATTGAAGAGGTTTCCCAATTGCAAAATAGAGATCAAATTCTCAAACACTTTGAAGTCAACAATTCTATCCACCGGGATGTTCTTTCCATTGACAAATTGTTCTAATTTATTTTGAGATGCGTTAAATACTATATTTCTTTCATTCCATTTGTTCACTTGAAAATAATTTTTCAATGAAAACTGATCTTGTGAACTTTTCAATTTTATCATTTGATGAGAGCAAATGAAAAGAAAAAAGAGAGACCCCTATTTGTATAAATGTTTGATTCCCCAATGAAAGTGTTATAGAATCTTCTTTTAAGTCATTTTCTGAAACAAAAACTGATAATGTGATCTGAAATCGATGGAATTGATTGACAAGATTTGATCATTTTTTGAAATCTTCAAACCAATCTATTGATTTTCTGATATAACAACACCTTATTCATTAATTTTTTCGAATATTTCTTTGTTAAGTTGTAAATCTTGCATTTCATTCATCTTATTTTTGATTAACCCATTTTGCAAGTCATTTCAAAAAATTTTGAATGTTAATGAAACAAACTGTCTAATATGAAACTAAAATATATTTTAGTTTTAAATCTTCAGACATGATTTCTATTGATAAAGTCCCAATTGTCTTCTTTGAAATTGTATCATGAATCATAATTTGCTTCCCAACAACAGATTCAAAATTATAGTCATAATAATATATTCCATCACCTATAAACTTTGAATTTTGCCAAACTGTGAACTTTAACACCTGTTGGTCTTTAGTCCCATTCACAACACTGAAATGTCAAAAGAAAAAATTTTGCTCACAGAGAAAGTTTTTGATTCCAGATTAAAGTATATGAATTTGAGGATATCAATAAATCTTCATTAGAATTTGAAATTTTTATGCAACAAGGAAAAATACTCTGTTGGAAATCTGCTTTTTTTATTGTTATGGTGACTTTTGCATCTGCTGTCAAAGACTCAACACAGCCATGATTCTTTTCTGTTGGAAATACTTTCAAAAAACTCCTAATCATCGACCTCCTTTCATGATTTTGGAGTCTTCCAATCTATATCTGATTATTCTAAAAATTTTATTTGAAACATCATTTTTGTACAAACATTTACATTACAGTTGAGTCAATCAATACTGTTGATGTCTTTTTCCAATTTTGATATTCTTTGGTGACAGAAATTCTGGTAAATGTGTCCCTCATATTTCTTTTAGTTTCTTTCAAAGCATCATTAAAAATTGATTGATATACTTCTTTATATTCATCAAAATTATCAACTTTCTTCATTGTAT